>CAJGYO010000294.1:0-90542 GCA_904845875.1 Miscanthus lutarioriparius
CTGCCATCCAAAATGATTTCAGCCATGGTATGTTTGGCGAAACCGTGCACCAATCATGCAAAGGACACTAACACCGCCTCCAACGGATAGAAACGAGATTGATGACCCATCACGTGGAGTTCCATCGGCACGCCCAAAACAATTTCTGTTTGCGGTACGCTCAAATGCAGAAACAAGGCACTCCATTCATATCAAGACTAGCACTATTCCAAACGGACCTGAAACGAAGCTTCCACATGAGGCTCGTCACCTAGGGAGTACCATCGTGATGTACAAAACGACTTTGAACCTGATGGTACTGCTTACGCAAAACCATGCAACCATCTTAATCGGGACACTAACATCGCCTCCAAAACACATCAAACGAGATTCCACATGACCTCGCCATTTCGGAGTTCCATCGCTTGGCATCCAAAATGCATTTCTTGAGTTTGTACGGACGCTCTGCGCAAATCTTGCACCTATCTCTGAGTCATGACATTAGCTCTATCTCCAAACTGACTCGAAAGAACGAAGTTTCAATTTTGAGCCTCATTACTAGAGCCCACTGGTAACCCAAATGATTTCTGGCCCATGATATACCTACAACCAGTATTTGATTCTGTAATCGATACAAACACTAAGCGTCCAAACGGATCAAACGAGATCTCAAATGACCCACCCACCCAGGAAAGGTCCATCGCTGCATCCAAAATAATTTCTCAGCTTATATGGTGACGTTTCTGGGTATAAACCGTAGCACCTATATTCTGAGTCAAGACGAAATATGTCTCAAAATGATCGAGAACTAGCTTCCTACTTGAGCCTCTGCTGCCATGAGTACCATCGGGTAAGCATCCAAAACGATTGTATTTAGCTACATTTGGTCGGAGACCACAAATCTGTCAGAATCAAATAATTAACACCGCTCCTAATCCTGATGTAAATCTAGATTCCACATGACCTAAAAATACCTAGAAGTTCCATCAAGTATCCAAAACGACTTGTTTTAGTCTATAGGTTCCACAAGAAACGTAAAATTTATCTGAGCTAAGATTAACCATATTCCAGACCAAACGAGTCACTTGTTTCGCTTCCAGGAGCACCAAAACCCCAGCATGATTTCTAAGCCTTTAAATCTAAATTCCAATTCACGGAAGATCCAATAAATGCAAATGAAATTCATGATGACGCTTACGGATACCTAGGAGTTTTATCAAAGCCCAAAACAATTTTCAACTATGATATCGCCTTAAACGTAACTCAGTCTTGAGCTAAGATACACTATCCTCAAAGGATCGTTCCAGCTTCTATCACCGAGCCCATATCGAAACGTACCCAGTTATTAAGTTTAAACGTGTAACCAATCTTTAGTCAACACAAACACCATCTCCAAATGAATCAAAAAGAAGCTTCACAGAGTTCAATTATCATTCCAAACGACCCAACGAAGTCACTGAGCTATCTAGAGTATTTATTGCATCTAAAATATATTTTCGAGTTTATGTATATGTTTGCATGTCCATGCACCCATTCTGTATCGGTTAATTTATACCGCTTCCAAACGGATCGAAACGAGATTCCACATGACCCACACTATGTAGGAGTTCCATCTGGGAATGTCCAAAACGCATTTCTCGAGCCTATGGTACGTTCAGCAAAACCGTGCACCCATTCACGCCAAGACTAGTATATCTCCAACGGACATCAAACGAAGCTTCCACTCTGAGCCTCTGGGTCACGTAGGGAGTACCATCGTGTATCCAAAACGGTTTTGAGCGTATGGCATGTTGGCGAAACCATGCACCTATCTTTGCACCGACACTAACACCGCCTCCAAACTATCGACCAAACGAGATTCACATGACCCTAACACCTAGGAGTTCCATCGGTGTGTCCAAAACGATTTCGAGTTTATGGTACGGCTCCACCCAAAAACTGTGCACCCATCTATCAGCCACTAGTACCATTCTAAACTAAGAACGAGCTTCCACTTGAGCCCTCTTTCAAGGGAGTACCATCATGCATTCAAAACGAATTTTCGAGCGTCTATGCTGCCGCTTTCTATGCAAACCATGCACCCTTAGTGACCGATACTAACACCGCCTCCAAACGTAATCCAAACGTGATTTGACATGACCCAGCGCTTTCACCTAGGAGTTCCATCGGGTATTCCAAAATGAATTTCCTATGGTGTTCCGCGAAATGGTAATCGCTCCGCTAAACGCAACTCTATCTTGAGTCAAGATTTGCATTATCTCCAAACGGACCGCAAACGAAGCTTCCACTTGAGCCTCACACGAGGGAGTACCATTGAAAGGCCCAAAATGATTTCTCGAGCTCATGATATTTGGCGAGACCGCACCTATGTTAATCTGGGACACTAACACCGCCTCCAAACGATCACGTGATTTACAACCCGAGATTCCACATGATTCCACGCCATGCTAGGAGTTCCATCGCGCGTCCAAAACAGATTGCTCACCGAGCTCTATGGTACGCTCATTGTTTGAAACCTTGCACCTATTTACCGGGCGCCAAGATTCAATACAGCACCATCTCCAAACATAACATCAAACGAAGCATGTCCATGATGAGCCTATTGTCACTCAGAGTTACCATCGTGCATCCAAACGATTTTCCGAGCTCGTATGGTACGTTTAGTGCGAAACCATGCACCTATTTGCACCCACTCTAACACCATCTCCAAATGATCCCAAACGTGATTCTCCACACGACCATGTCACCTAGGAGTTCCATCGGAAAAGGCCCAAAATGATTTCCGAGCCTATGGTATTGCTCCGCGAAACCATGCACCTATCTTGAGTCAAGATTTGCACTATCTCCAAACGGACCTAAACGAAGCTTCCGCTTTTGAGCCTCGCCACCTAGGAGTACCATCCAGCGCCCAAATGATTTTTCTGAGAGCCATGGTATGTTTGGCGAAACCGTGGCACCTATCATGCAGCGACACTAACACCGTTTCCAAAGGGATCGAACAGATTCGATATGACCCACATCACGTAGGAGTTCCATCGCACGCCCAAAACAATTTCTAAGTTATGGTACGCTCACAGCGTAAAACTGCACCTATCTACATCAAGACTAGCACTATCTCCAAACGGACCAAACGAGCTTCCACATGAGGCTCATCACCTAGGAGTACCATCGGGTGTGTACAAAACGATTTCTTGAACGTATGGTATGTTTGGCGCAAACCATGCACCTATCTTGCACCGACACTAACACCATCTCCAAACAGATCGAAACGAGATTCCACATGACCCCGCCACTGAGGAGTTCCATCGCTTGCATCCAAAACGATTTCTGAGCCTATATGGTATGCTCTTGCAAATCTTGCACCTATCTTGAGTCAATATTAGCACTATCTCCAAACTGACCTGAGAACGAAGTTTCCACTTGAGCCTCGCCACTTAGGAGTACCATCGGGTGCATCCAAAACGATTTCTAAGCCTATGATATGTTTGGCGAAATCTGTATCTATCTTGCACCGACACAAACACCATGTCCAAACGGATCAAACGAGATTCTACATGACCCACTCACCTAGGAGTTGCATCGGTGCATCCAAAACAATTTCTAAGTTTATGGTACGCTTGGCACAAACCGTGCACCTATTCATGCGTCAGAGCAATATCTCCTAACGGACCAAACAAGCTTCCACTTGAGTCATTACGTGAGGAGTACCTTCGGTGTGTCCAAAACGATTTCTGAGCCTATGATACATTTGGCGCAGACCATGCACCTATGTTGCACTAACGCTAACACCGCCTCCAAACGGACAGAACGAGATTCCACATGACCTCGCTACCTAGAAGTTCCATCGAAAAGCGCCCAAACGATTTTCGAGCCTATGGTACGCTCAAGCAAACTGTGTAACTATTCTAAGGCCAAGACTAGTACTATCTCTAAACAGACCTAAACGTAGCATGCACGTGAGCCTGGTCACCGAGGAGTACCATCGGTGCATCCAAAACGGTTTCTGAGCCTATGGTACGCTTGGCGAAACCATGCACCTATCTTGCACCGACACTTCCAACACCATCTCCAAACGAGATTAACCAAAACGGTTCTTGCGCAAAACGCCAAGACTAGTACTATCAGATCTAAACAGACCAAACGAAGGCAGCACGTGAGCCTCGTCACCAAGGAGTACCATCGGTGCATCCAAAACGGTTTCGAGCCTATGGTACGCTTGGCGCAAACCATGCACCTATCTTGCACCAACTCTAACACCATCTCCAAACGAATCCAAAACGCAGATTCGACATGACCCGTGGTCACCTAGGAGTTCCATCGGGAAGGCCTAAAACGATTTCGAGCCTATGATACGCTCCATGCGCAAACTGCGGCACCTATCTTGAGTCAACATTAGCACTATCTCCAAACGGACCAAAACGAAGCTTCCACCTGAGCCTCTCGCCACCTAGGAGTACCATCGGTGCATCCAAAACGGTTTCTCGAGCCTTATGGTACGCTTTTGGCAAACCATGCACCTATCTTGCACCGACACTAACACCGCCTCCAAACGAATTGAAACGTGATTTGATATGACCCGTGTCACCTTGGAGTTCTATCAAAAAGGCCCAAACGATCTCTCCAGCCTATGGTACGCTCACAAGCAAAACTGCGGCACCTATCTTGTGTGAAGATTAGCACTATCTCCAAACAGACCGAAACGAAGCTTCCACTTGAGCCTCGTTACGAGGGAGTACCATCGGGTGCGGCCCAAAACGATTTTCTCGAGCCTATGATACATTTACGCAGACCTGCAACCTATGTTGCAATCGACACTCAACACCGCCTCCAAACGGACAAAACAAGATTCCACATGATCCACATCACGAGGAGTTCCATCGGTTATGTCCAAAATGATTTTTGAGTGTATGGTACGCTCAAGCAAACTGCGGCACCTATCTTGGCGCCAAGACTAGTACTATCTCTAAACGGATCGAAACGAGCGCACGTGAGCCTGGTCACCTAGGAGTACCATCGGCATCCAAAATGGTTTCGAGCTTATGGTACGCTTTTGGCTGCAAAACCATGCAAACCTATCTTGCAATCGACTCTAACACCATCTCCAAAACGAATCAAACGTAGATTCGACATGACCCATGTCACCTAGGGAGTTCCATCCTGCAAGGCCCAAAATGATTTCCGAGCCTATGGTACGCGTTTGGCGCAAAACCATGCACCTATCTTGCAACCGACTCTAACACCATCTCCAAACGAACCAAACGTGATTCGACATGACCCATGTCACCTAGGAGTTCCATCTCGCGCCCAAAATGATTTCCGAGCCTATGGTACGCTCCGCGCAAACCATGCACCTATCTTGAGTCAAGATTTGCACTATTCCAAACGGACCAAACGAGCCCGCTTGAGCCTGTCACCTAGGAGTACCATCTGGAAAAGGCCCAAAATGATTGATTGAGCCTATGGTATGTTTGCGCAAAACCGCACCTATCATGCAGCGACACTAACACCGCCTCCAAATGGATCGAAATGAGATTCGACATGACCCACATCACGTAGGAGTTCCATCGGGCACGCCCAAAACAATTTCTAAGCCTATGGTACGCTTCAGCGCAAACCGCACCTATCTACATCAAGACTAGCACTATCTCCAAACGGATCGAAACGAGCTTCCACATGAGGCTCATCACCTAGGAGTACCACCCGGTGTGTACAAAACGATTGAACGTATGGTATGTTTGGCGCAAACCATGCACCTATCTTGCACCGACACTAACACCGTCTCCAAACAGATCAAACGAGATTCCACATGACCCCGTCACTCGGAGTTCCATCGTTTGCATCCAAAACGATTTCTGAGCCTATGGTACGCTCGTGCAAATCTTGCACCTATCTTGAGTCACGATTAGCACTATCTCCAAACTGACTCGAGAACGAGTTTCCACTTGAGCCTCGCCACTTAGAGTACCATCGGGTGCATCCAAAACGATTTCTAAGCCCATGATATGTTTGGCGCAAACTGTGCATCTATCTTGCACCGATACAAACACCATGTCCAAACGGATCAAAACGAGATTCGACATGACCCACTCACCTAGGAGTTGCATCGGTGCATCCAAAACAATTTCTAAGCCTATGGTACGCTTTGGCACAAAACATGCACCTATTCTGCGGCCAGCAATATCTCCTAACGGACCAAACAAGCTTCCACTTGAGCCTCGTCACACGTAGGGAGTACCTTCGGTGTGTCCAAAACGATTTCTCGAGCCTATGATACATTTGGCGCAGACCATGCACCTATGTTGCACTAACGCTAACACCGCCTCCAAACGGACAGAAACGAGATTCCACATGACCCTCGTCACCTAGAAGTTCCATCGGGTGCGCCCAAAACGATTTTCGAGCCTATGGTACGCGGGCGCAAAACTGCGGCAACTATCTTGCGCCAAGACTAGTACTATTCTAAACAGACCCAAACGAGCATGCACGTGAGCCTGGTCATCTAGGAGTACCATCGGTGCATCCAAAACGGTTTCGAGCCTATGGTACGCTTACGCAAACCATGCACCTATCTTGCAACCGACTCTAACACCATCTCCAAACGAACAAAACGCGTGTCTTGGCCAAGACTAGTACTATCTCTAAACAGACCGAAACGAAGCATGCACGTGAGCCTCGCCACCAAGGAGTACCATCGGTGCATCCAAAACGGTTTCGAGTTTATGGCATGTTTGGCGCAAACCATGCAAACTATCTTGCACCGACACTAACACCATCTCCAAACGAATCAAACGTGATTCGACATGACCCGTGTCACCTAGGAGTTCCATCGCGCGCCCAAAATGATTTCGTGTTTATGGTATGCTCACAAAAACCGTGCACCTATCTTGAGTCAAGATTTGCACTATCTCCAAACGGACCTAAACGAAGCTTCCGCTTGAGCCTCGTCACCTAGGGAGTACCATCTGGTGCGCCCAAAATGATTTCGAGCCATGGTATGTTTGGCGCAAAACCTGCACCTATCATGCAGCGACACTAACACCGTCTCCAAACAGATCGAAACGAGATTCGACATGACCCACATCACGTAGGGAGTTCCATCGGGCACGCCCAAAACAATTTCTAAGCCTATGGTACGCTTCAGCGCAAACGTGCTGCACCTATCTACATCAAGACTAGCACTATCTCCAAACGGACCGAAATGAGCTTCCACATGAGGCTCATCACCTAGGAGTACCATCGGTGTGTACAAAACGATTTCTGAACGTATGGTACGCTTGGCAAAACCATGCACCTATCTTGCAACCGACACTAACACCGCCTCCAAACAGACTGAAACGAGATTCCACATGACCCGCCACTCAAGTTCCATTGTTTGCATCCAAAACGATTTCTGAGCCTATGGTACGTTCGGTGCAAATCTTGCACCTATCTTGAGTCACGATTAGCACTATCTCCAAACTGACCGAGAACGAAGTTTCCACTTGAGCCTCGTCACTTAGGAGTACCATCGGGTGCATCCAAAACGATTTCTAAGCCCATGATATGTTTATGCAAACTGTGCATCTATCTTGCAACCGATACAAACACCATGTCCAAACGGATCAAAACGAGATTTGACATGACCCACTCACCTAGGAGTTGCATCGGTGCATCCAAAACAATTTCTAAGCCTATGGTACGTTTGGCACAAACCGTTGCACCTATTCTGCGTCAGCAATATCTCCTAACGGACCGAAACAAGCTTCCACTTGAGCCTCGTCACGTAGGAGTACCATCGGTGTGTCCAAAACGATTTTCGAGCCTATGATACATTTGTCGCAGACCATGCACCTATGTTGCATCGACGCTAACACCGCTCTCCAAACAGAGACAGAAACGAGATTCCACATGACCCACGCCACCTAGAAGTTCCATCGGTGCGTCCAAAACGATTTTCGAGCCTATGGTACGTTCAAGCGCAAACCTGCACCTATCTTGCGCCAAGACTAGTACTATCTCTAAACAGACCGAAACGAGCATGCACGTGAGCCTGGTCATCTAGGAGTACCATCGGTGCATCCAAAACGGTTTCGAGCCTATGGTACGCTTTACGCATAAACCATGCACCTATCTTGCAATCGACTCTAACACCATCTCCAAACGAACCAAACGCGGTTCTTGCGCCAAGACTAGTACTATCTCTAAACAGACCGAACGAAGCGTGCACGTGAGCCTCGCCACCAAGGAGTACCATCGGTGCATCCAAAACGGTTTCTGAGCCTATGGCATGTTTGGCGCAAACCATGCAACTATCTTGCACCGACACTAACACCATCTCCAAACGAATCAAACGCGTGATTCGACATGACCCGTGTCACCTAGGAGTTCCCATCGGGTGCGCCCAAAATGATTTCCGAGCCTATGGTATGCTCCGCAAAACCGTGCACCTATCTTGAGTCAAGATTTGCACTATCTCCAAACGGACCGAAACGAAGCTTCCGTTTGAGCCTCGTCACCTAGGGAGTACCATCTGGTGCGTCCAAAATGATTTCTCGAGCCATGGTATGTTTGGCGCAAAACGTTGCACCTATCATGCAGCGACACTAACACCGTCTCCAAACGGATCGAAACGAGATTCGACATGACCCACATCACGTAGGAGTTCCATCGGGCACGTCCAAAACAATTTCTAAGCCTATGGTACGCTAAAGTGCAAACCGTGCACCTATCTACATCAAGACTAGCACTATCTCCAACGGACCGAAACGAAGCTTCCACATGAGGCTCGTCACCTAGGAGTACCATCGGTGTATACAAAACGATTTCTGAACGTATGGTACGTTTACGCAAACCATGCACCTATCTTGCACCGACGCTAACACCTGTCTCCAAACAGACTGAAACGAGATTCCACATGACCCCGTCACCTTGAGTTCCATCGCGTTTGCATCCAAAACGATTTTCGAGCCTATGGTAATGCTCGGTGCAAATCTTGCACCTATCTTGAGTCACGATTAGCACTATCTCCAAACTGATCGAGAACGAGTTTCCACTTGAGCCTCGTCACTTAGGAGTACCATCGGGTGCATCCAAAATGATTTCTAAGCCCATGATATGTTTGGCATAAATGTGCATCTATCTTGCAACCGATACAAACACCATGTCCAAACGGATCAAAACGAGATTCGACATGACCCACTCACCTAGGAGTTGCATCGGGTGCATCCAAAACAATTTCTAAGCCTATGGTAATGCGTTTGGCACAAACCGGTGCACCTATTCATGCGTAGCAATATCTCCTAACGGACCGAAACAAGCTTCCACTTGAGCCTCGTCACGTAGGAGTACCATCGGTGTGTCCAAAACGATTTCTGAGCCTATGATACATTTGTCGCAGACCATGCACCTATGTTGCATCGACGCTAACACCGCCTCCAAACGGACAGAAACGAGATTCCACATGACCCACGCCACCTAGAAGTTCCATCGGGTGCGCCCAAAACGATTTTCGAGCCTATGGTACGTTTCGCGCAAACCTGCACCTATTCTTGCGCCAAGACTAGTACTATCTCTAAACAGACCAAACGAAGCGTGCACGTGAGCCTCGTCACCTAGGAGTACCATCGGTGCATTCAAAAACGGTTTATGAGCCTATGGCATGTTTACGCAAAACTGCAACTATCTTGCACCGACACTCAACACCATCTCCAAACGAACCGAAACGTGATTCGACATGACCCGTGTCACCTAGGAGTTCCATCGGTGCGCCCAAAATGATTTCCGAGCCTATGGTATGCTTCCGCAAAACTGCGTGCACCTATCTTGAGTCAAGATTTGCACTATCTCCAAACGGACCGAAACGAGCTTCCGCTTGAGCCTCGTCACCTAGGAGTACCATCTGGTGCGTCCAAAATGATTTCTGAGCCATGGTATGTTTGGCGCAAACCGTGCACCTATCATGCAGCGACACTAACACCGTCTCCAAATGGATCGAAACGAGATTCGACATGACCCACATCACGTAGGAGTTCCATCGGGCACGTCCAAAACAATTTCTAAGCCTATGGTACGCTCAGCGCAAAACCGTGCACCTATCTACATCAAGAGTAGCACTATCTCCAAACGGGACCAAACGAAGCTTCCACATGAGGCTCGTCACCTAGGGAGTACCATCGGTGTGTACAAAATGATTTCTGAACGATGGTACGCTTGGCGCAAACCATGCACCTATCTTGCACCGACACTCAACACCGTCTCCAAACAGACTTAAACGAGATTCCACATGACCCCGTCACCTCAGAAGTTCCATCGCTTGCATCCAAAACGATTTTGAGCCCATGGTGCGTCGGTGCAAATCTTGCACCTATCTTGAGTCACGATTAGCACTATCTCCAAACTGATCGAGAACGAAGTTTCCACTTGAGCCTCGTCACTTAGGAGTACCATCGGGTGCATCCAAAATGATTTCTAAGCCCATGATATGTTTGGCTTAAACTGTGCATCTATCTTGCACCGATACAAACACCATGTCCAAACGGATCAAAACGAGATTCGACATGACCCACTCACCTAGGAGTTGCATCGGTGCATCCAAAACAATTTCTAAGCCTATGGTACGCTTTGGCACAAACCGTGCACCTATCTCTCGTCACAAGAATATCTCCTAACGGACCGAAACAAGCTTCCACTTGAGCCTCGTCACGTAGGAGTACCATCGGTGTGTCCAAAACGATTTCTGAGCCTATGATACATTTGTCGCAGACCATGCACCTATGTTGCACTCGACGCTAACACCGTCTCCAAACGGATGAAACGAGATTCCACATGACCCACGTCACCTAGAAGTTCCATCGGGTGCGCCCAAAACGATTTTCGAGCCTATGGTACGTTCGGCGCAAACCGTGCACCTATCTTGCGCCAAGACTAGTACTATCTCTAAACAGACCGAAACGAAAGCGGCACGCGTGAGCCTCGTCACCTAGGAGTACCATCGGTGCATTCAAAACGGTTTATGAGCCTATGGCATGTTTGGCGCAAAACCGTGCAACTATCTTGCACCGACACTCAACACCATCTCCAAACGAATCAAACGTGATTCGACGCGACCCGTGTCACCTAGGAGTTCCATCGGGTGCGCCCAAAATGATTTCCGAGCCTATGGTATGCTCCGCGCAAAACCGTGCACCTATCTTGAGTCAAGATTTGCACTATCTCCAAACGGACCGAAACGAGCTTCCGTTTGAGCCTCGTCTACCTAGGAGTACCATCTGGTGCGCCCAAAATGATTTCTCGAGCCATGGTATGTTTGGCGCAAACCGTGCACCTATCATGCAGCGACACTAACACCGTCTCCAAATGGATCGAAACGAGATTCGACATGACCCACATCACGAGGAGTTCCATCGAGCACGCCCAAAACAATTTCTAAGCCTATGGTACGTTCAGCGCAAACCGTGCACCTATCTACATCAAGAGTAGCACTATCTCCAAACGGACCCAAACGAAGCTTCCACATGAGGCTCGTCACCTAGGAGTACCATCGGTGTGTACAAAATGATTTCTGAACGTATGGTAATGCGTTTGGCGCAAACCATGCACCTATCTTTGCACCGACACTAACACCGCCTCCAAACAGACTTAAACGAGATTCCACATGACCCGTCACACCTCAGAGTTCCATCGTTTGCATCCAAAACGATTTCGAGCCTATGGTACGCTCGGTGCAAATCTTGCACCTATCTTGAGTCATGATTAGCACTATCTCCAAACTGACTGAGAACGAAGTTTCCACTTGAGCCTCGTCACTTAGGAGTACCATCGGTGCATCCAAAATGATTTCTAAGCCCATGATATGTTTGGCGCAAACTGTGCATCTATCTTGCACCGATACAAACACCATGTCCAAACGGATCAAAACGAGATTCGACATGACCCACTCACCTAGGAGTTGCATCGGGTGCATCCAAAACAATTTCTAAGCCTATGGTATGCGTTTGGCACAAACCCATTGCACCTATCTCTGCGTCAAGCAATATCTCCTAACGGACCGAAACAAGCTTCCACTTGAGCCTCACACGAGGAGTACCATCGGGTGTGTCCAAAACGATTTCTAAGCCTATGATACATTTGTCGCAGACCATGCACCTATGTTGCATCTGGACGCTAACACCGTCTCCAAACGGATGTAAACGAGATTCCACATGACCCACGTCACCTAGAAGTTCCATCGGGTGCGTCCAAAACGATTTTCGAGCCTATGGTAATGCGTTCGGCGCAAACCGTGCACCTATCTTGCGGCCAAGACTAGTACTATCTCTAAACAGACCAAACGAAGCGTGCACGTGAGCCTCGTCACCTAGGAGTACCATCGGTGCATTCAAACGGTTTATGAGCCTATGGCATGTTTGGCGCAAACCGTGCAACTATCTTGCACCGACACTAACACCATCTCCAAACGAATCAAACGTGATTCGACATGACCCGTGTCACCTAGGAGTTCCATCGGTGCGCCCAAAATGATTTCCGAGCCTATGGTATATGCTCACGCAAACCGTGCACCTATCTTGAGTCAAGATTTGCACTATCTCCAAACGGACCAAACGAAGCTTCCGCTTGAGCCTCGTCACCTAGGAGTACCATCTGGTGCGCCCAAATGATTTTCGAGCCATGGTATGTTTGGCGCAAACCGTGCACCTATCATGCAGCGACACTAACACCGTCTCCAAATGGATCGAAACGAGATTGACGACATGACCCACATCACGTGGGAGTTCCATCGGGCACGCCCAAAACAATTTCTAAGCCTATGGTACGTTCTCAGCGCAAACCGGCACCTATCTACATCAAGAGTAGCACTATCTCCAAACGGACCGAAACGAGCTTCCACATGAGGCTCGTCACCTAGGAGTACCATCGGGTGTGTACAAAACGATTTCTGAACGTATGGTACGTTTGGCGCAAACCATGCACCTATCTTGCACCGACACTAACACCGTCTCCAAACAGACTTAAACGAGATTCCACATGACCCCGTCACCTCAGAGTTCCATCGTTTGCATCCAAAACGATTTCTGAGCCTATGGTACGTTCGGTGCAAATCTTGCACCTATCTTGAGTCACGATTAGCACTATCTCCAAACTGACTGAGAACGAGTTTCCACTTGAGCCTCGTCACTTAGGAGTACCATCGGTGCATCCAAAATGATTTCTAAGCCCATGATATGTTTTTTATAAACTGTGCATCTATCTTGCACCGATACAAACACCATGTCCAAACGGATCAAAACGAGATTCGACATGACCCACTCACCTAGGAGTTGCATCGGGTGCATCCAAAACAATTTCTAAGCCTATGGTACGTTTGGCACAAACCGTGCACCTATTCTGCGTCAAGCAATATCTCCTAACGGACCGAAACAAGCTTCCACTTGAGCCTCGTCACGTAGGGAGTACCATCGGTGTGTCCAAAACGATTTCTGAGCCTATGATACATTTGTCGCAGACCATGCACCTATGTTGCATCGACGCTAACACCGCTCTCCAAACGGACAGAAACGAGATTCCACATGACCCACGTCACCTAGAAGTTCCATCGGGTGCGCCCAAAACGATTTTCGAGCCTATGGTACGCTCGCTAAGCAAACTGTGCACCTATCTTGCGTCAAGACTAGTACTATCTCTAAACAGACCGAAACGAAGCGTGCACGTGAGCCTCGTCACCTAGGAGTACCATCGGTGCATTCAAAACGGTTTATGAGCCTATGGCATGTTTGGCGCAAACCGTGCAACTATCTTGCACCGACACTAACACCATCTCCAAACGAACCGAAACGTGATTCGACATGACCCGTGTCACCTAGGAGTTCCATCGGTGCGTCCAAAATGATTTCCGAGCCTATGGTATGCTCGCAAAAACCGTGCACCTATCTTGAGTCAAGATTTGCACTATCTCCAAACGGACCGAAACGAGCTTCCGCTTGAGCCTCGTCACCTAGGAGTACCATCTGGTGCGCCCAAAATGATTTCTGAGCCATGGTATGTTTGGCGCCAAACCGTGCACCTATCATGCAGCGACACTCAACACCGTCTCCAAATGGATCGAAACGAGATTCGACATGACCCACATCACGTAGGAGTTCCATCGGGCACGTCCAAAACAATTTCTAAGCCTATGGTACGTTCAGCGCAAACCGTGCACCTATCTACATCAAGAGTAGCACTATCTCCAAACGGACCGAAACGAGCTTCCACATGAGGCTCGTCACCTAGGAGTAACATCGGGTGTGTACAAAATGATTTCTGAACGTATGGTACGTTTGGCGCAAACCATGCACCTATCTTGCACCGACACTAACACCGTCTCCAAACAGACTTAAACGAGATTCCACATGACCCCGTCACCTCAGAGTTCCATCGTTTGCATCCAAAACGATTTCTGAGCCTATGGTACGTTCGGTGCAAATCTTGCACCTATCTTGAGTCACGATTAGCACTATCTCCAAACTGACTGAGAACGAGTTTCCACTTGAGCCTCGTCACTTAGGAGTACCATCGGGTGCATCCAAAATGATTTCTAAGCCCATGATATGTTTGGCGCAAACTGTGCATCTATCTTGCACCGATACAAACACCATGTCCAAACGGATCAAAACGAGATTCGACATGACCCACTCACCTAGGAGTTGCATCGGGTGCATCCAAAACAATTTCTAAGCCTATGGTACGTTTGGCACAAACCGTGCACCTATCTGCGTCAGCAATATCTCCTAACGGACCGAAACAAGCTTCCACTCGAGCCTCGTCACGTAGGAGTACCATCGGGTGTGTCCAAAACGATTTCTGAGCCTATGATACATTTGTCGCAGACCATGCACCTATGTTGCACTCGACGCTAACACCGTCTCCAAACAGATGTAAACGAGATTCCACATGACCCACGTCACCTAGAAGTTCCATCGGTGCGCCCAAAACGATTTTTGAGCCTATGGTACGTTCAAGCGCAAAACTGCACCTATCTTGCGTCAAGACTAGTACTATCTCTAAACAGACCGAAACGAGCATGCACGTGAGCCTGGTCATCTAGGAGTACCATCGGTGCATCCAAAACGGTTTCTGAGCCTATGGTACGCTTGGCTTAAAACCATGCACCTATCTTGCACCGACTCTAACACCATCTCCAAACGAACCAAAAGCGTGTCTTGCGCCAAGACTAGTACTATCTCTAAACAGACCGAAACGAAGCGTGCACGTGAGCCTCGTCACCAAGGAGTACCATCGGTGCATCCAAACGGTTTCTGAGCCTATGGCATGTTTATTAAAACCATGCAACTATCTTGCACCGACACTAACACCATCTCCAAACGAATCAAACGTGATTCGACATGACCCGTGTCACCTAGGAGTTCCATCGGGTGCGCCCAAAATGATTTCGAGCCTATGGTATGCTCGCGCAAAACCGTGCACCTATCTTGAGTCAAGATTTGCACTATCTCCAAACGGACCAAACGAGCCCGCTTGAGCCTCGTCACCTAGGAGTACCATCTGGTGCGTCCAAAATGATTTCTGAGCCATGGTATGTTTGGCGCAAACCGTGCACCTATCATGCAGCGACACTAACACCGTCTCCAAATGGATCGAACGAGATTCGACATGACCCACATCACGTAGGGAGTTCCATCGGCACGCCCAAAACAATTTCTAAGCCTATGGTATGCGTTCAGCAAAAACGTGCACCTATCTACATCAAGAGTAGCACTATCTCCAAACGGACCAAACGAAGCTTCCACATGAGGCTCGTCACCTAGAGTACCATCGGTGTGTACAAAATGATTTCTGAACGTATGGTACGCTTGGCGCGCAAACCATGCACCTATCTTGTAACCGACACTAACACCGTCTCCAAACAGACTTAAACGAGATTCCACATGACCCCGTCACCTCAGAGTTCCATCGTTTGCATCCAAAACGATTTCTGAGCCTATGGTACGTTCGGTGCAAATCTTGCACCTATCTTGAGTCACGATTAGCACTATCTCCAAACTGACCGAGAACGAAGTTTCCACTTGAGCCTCGTCACTTAGGAGTACCATCGGGTGCATCCAAAATGATTTCTAAGCCCATGATATGTTTGGCATAAACTGTGCATCTATCTTGCACCGATACAAACACCATGTCCAAACGGATCAAAACGAGATTCGACATGACCCACTCACCTAGGAGTTGCATCGGTGCATCCAAAACAATTTCTAAGCCTATGGTACGTTTGGCACAAACCGTGCACCTATATCTCAGGCAAGCAATATCTCCTAACGGACCAAACAAGCTTCCACTTGAGCCTCGTCACGTAGGGAGTACCATCGGTGTGTCCAAAACGATTTCGAGCCTATGATACATTTGTCGCAGACCATGCACCTATGTTGCACTGACACTAACACCGTCTCCAAACGGACAGAAACGAGATTCCACATGACCCACGTCACCTAGAAGTTCCATCGGGTGCGTCCAAAACGATTTTCGAGCCTATGGTACGCTCAGCGCAAACTGCGTGCACCTATCTTAAGGCCAAGACTAGTACTATCTCTAAACAGACCAAACGAAGCGTGCACGTGAGCCTCGTCACCTAGGGAGTACCATCGGTGCATTCAAAACGGTTTATGAGCCTATGGCATGTTTGGCGCAAAACCGTGCAACTATCTTGCACCGACACTAACACCATCTCCAAACGAACCAAACGTGATTCGACATGACCCGTGTCACCTAGGAGTTCCATCGAAAAGTGCCCAAAATGATTTCCGAGCCTATGGTATGCTCGCGCAAACCGTGCACCTATCTTGAGTCAAGATTTGCACTATCTCCAAACGGACCAAACGAGCTTCCGTTTGAGCCTCGTCACCTAGGAGTACCATCTCAGTGCGTCCAAAATGATTTCTGAGCCATGGTATGTTTGGCGCAAACCGTGCACCTATCATGCAGCGACACTAACACCGTCTCCAAATGGATCGAAACGAGATTCGACATGACCCACATCACGTAGGAGTTCCATCGGGCACGTCCAAAACAATTTCTAAGCCTATGGTACGTTCAGCGCAAACCGTGCACCTATCTACATCAAGACTAGCACTATCTCCAAACGGACCGAAACGAGCTTCCACATGAGGCTCATCACCTAGGAGTACCATCGGGTGTGTACAAAACGATTTCTGAACGTATGGTATGTTTGGCGCAAACCATGCACCTATCTTGCACCGACACTAACACCGTCTCCAAACAGACTTAAACGAGATTCCACATGACCCCGTCACCTCAGAGTTCCATCGTTTGCATCCAAAACGATTTCTGAGCCTATGGTACGTTCGGTGCAAATCTTGCACCTATCTTGAGTCATGATTAGCACTATCTCCAAACTGACTGAGAACGAGTTTCCACTTGAGCCTCGTCACTTAGGAGTACCATCGGGTGCATCCAAAATGATTTCTAAGCCCATGATATGTTTGGCGCAAACTGTGCATCTATCTTGCACCGATACAAACACCATGTCCAAACGGATCAAAACGAGATTCGACATGACCCACTCACCTAGGAGTTGCATCGGGTGCATCCAAAACAATTTCTAAGCCTATGGTACGTTTGGCACAAACCGTGCACCTATCTGCGTCAGCAATATCTCCTAACGGACCGAAACAAGCTTCCACTTGAGCCTCGTCACGTAGGAGTACCATCGGGTGTGTCCAAAACGATTTCTGAGCCTATGATACATTTGGCGCAGACCATGCACCTATGTTGCACTAACGCTAACACCGTCTCCAAACGGACAGAAACGAGATTCCACATGACCCACGTCACCTAGAAGTTCCATCGGGTGCGCCCAAAACGATTTTCGAGCCTATGGTACGTTGGCGCAAACTGTGCACCTATCTTGCGTCAAGACTAGTACTATCTCTAAACAGACCGAAACGAAGCGTGCACGTGAGCCTCTCGTCACCTAGGAGTACCATCGGTGCATTCAAAACGGTTTATGAGCCTATGGCATGTTTGGCGCAAAACCGTGCAACTATCTTGCACCGACACTAACACCATCTCCAAACGAACCAAACGTGATTCGACATGACCCGTGTCACCTAGGAGTTCCATCGGGTGCGTCCAAAATGATTTCCGAGCCTATGGTATGCTCCGCGCAAACCGTGCACCTATCTTGAGTCAAGATTTGCACTATCTCCAAACGGACCGAAACGAGCTTCCGTTTGAGCCTCGTCACCTAGGAGTACCATCTGGTGCGTCCAAAATGATTTCTGAGCCATGGTATGTTTGGCGCAAACCGTGCACCTATCATGCAGCGACACTAACACCGTCTCCAAATGGATCGAAATGAGATTCGACATGACCCACATCACGTAGGAGTTCCAT
Source organism: Miscanthus lutarioriparius (assembly GCA_904845875.1). NCBI lineage: Eukaryota > Viridiplantae > Streptophyta > Magnoliopsida > Poales > Poaceae > Miscanthus > Miscanthus lutarioriparius. Next base: position 18,361 of record CAJGYO010000294.1, read on the forward strand.
CGGGCACGTCCAAAACAATTTCTAAGCCTATGGTACGTTCAGCGCAAACCGTGCACCTATCTACATCAAGACTAGCACTATCTCCAAACAGACCGAAACGAGCTTCCACATGAGGCTCATCACCTAGGAGTACCATCGGGTGTGTACAAAACGATTTCTGAACGTATGGTACGTTTGGCGCAAACCATGCACCTATCTTGCACCGACACTAACACCGTCTCCAAACAGACTGAAACGAGATTCCACATGACCCCGTCACCTCGGAGTTCCATCGTTTGCATCCAAAACGATTTCTGAGCCTATGGTACGTTCGGTGCAAATCTTGCACCTATCTTGAGTCACGATTAGCACTATCTCCAAACTGACTGAGAACGAGTTTCCACTTGAGCCTCGTCACTTAGGAGTACCATCGGGTGCATCCAAAATGATTTCTAAGCCCATGATATGTTTGGCGCAAACTGTGCATCTATCTTGCACCGATACAAACACCATGTCCAAACGGATCAAAACGAGATTCGACATGACCCACTCACCTAGGAGTTGCATCGGGTGCATCCAAAACAATTTCTAAGCCTATGGTACGTTTGGCACAAACCGTGCACCTATCTGCGTCAGCAATATCTCCTAACGGACCGAAACAAGCTTCCACTTGAGCCTCGTCACGTAGGAGTACCATCGGGTGTGTCCAAAACGATTTCTGAGCCTATGATACATTTGTCGCAGACCATGCACCTATGTTGCACTGACGCTAACACCGTCTCCAAACGGACAGAAACGAGATTCCACATGACCCTCGTCACCTAGAAGTTCCATCGGGTGCGTCCAAAACGATTTTCGAGCCTATGGTACGTTCGGCGCAAACCGTGCAACTATCTTGCGTCAAGACTAGTACTATCTCTAAACAGACCGAAACGAGCATGCACGTGAGCCTGGTCATCTAGGAGTACCATCGGTGCATCCAAAACGGTTTCTGAGCCTATGGTACGTTTGGCGCAAACCATGCACCTATCTTGCACCGACTCTAACACCATCTCCAAACGAACCAAAACGTGTCTTGCGTCAAGACTAGTACTATCTCTAAACAGACCGAAACGAGCGTGCACGTGAGCCTCGTCACCAAGGAGTACCATCGGTGCATCCAAAACGGTTTCTGAGCCTATGGCATGTTTGGCGCAAACCATGCAACTATCTTGCACCGACACTAACACCATCTCCAAACGAACCGAAACGTGATTCGACATGACCCGTGTCACCTAGGAGTTCCATCGGGTGCGTCCAAAACGATTTCCGAGCCTATGGTACGTTCCGCGCAAACCGTGCACCTATCTTGAGTCAAGATTTGCACTATCTCCAAACGGACCGAAACGAGCTTCCGTTTGAGCCTCGTCACCTAGGAGTACCATCTGGTGCGTCCAAAATGATTTCTGAGCCATGGTATGTTTGGCGCAAACCGTGCACCTATCATGCAGCGACACTAACACCGTCTCCAAACGGATCGAAACGAGATTCGACATGACCCACATCACGTAGGAGTTCCATCGGGCACGTCCAAAACAATTTCTAAGCCTATGGTACGTTCAGCGCAAACCGTGCACCTATCTACATCAAGACTAGCACTATCTCCAAACAGACCGAAACGAGCTTCCACATGAGGCTCATCACCTAGGAGTACCATCGGGTGTGTACAAAACGATTTCTGAACGTATGGTACGTTTGGCGCAAACCATGCACCTATCTTGCACCGACACTAACACCGTCTCCAAACAGACTGAAACGAGATTCCACATGACCCCGTCACCTCGGAGTTCCATCGTTTGCATCCAAAACGATTTCTGAGCCTATGGTACGTTCGGTGCAAATCTTGCACCTATCTTGAGTCACGATTAGCACTATCTCCAAACTGACTGAGAACGAGTTTCCACTTGAGCCTCGTCACTTAGGAGTACCATCGGGTGCATCCAAAATGATTTCTAAGCCCATGATATGTTTGGCGCAAACTGTGCATCTATCTTGCACCGATACAAACACCATGTCCAAACGGATCAAAACGAGATTCGACATGACCCACTCACCTAGGAGTTGCATTGGGTGCATCCAAAATAATTTCTAAGCCTATGGTACGTTTGGCACAAACCGTGCACCTATCTGCGTCAGCAATATCTCCTAACGGACCGAAACAAGCTTCCACTTGAGCCTCGTCGCGTAGGAGTACCATCGGGTGTGTCCAAAATGATTTCTGAGCCTATGATACATTTGGCGCAGACCATGCACCTATGTTGCACTGACGCTAACACCGTCTCCAAACGGACAGAAACGAGATTCCACATGACCCTCGTCACCTAGAAGTTCCATCGGGTGCGTCCAAAACGATTTTCGAGCCTATGGTACGTTCGGCGCAAACCGTGCAACTATCTTGCGTCAAGACTAGTACTATCTCTAAACAGACCGAAACGAGCATGCACGTGAGCCTGGTCATCTAGGAGTACCATCGGTGCATCCAAAACGGTTTCTGAGCCTATGGTACGTTTGGCGCAAACCATGCACCTATCTTGCACCGACTCTAACACCATCTCCAAACGAACCAAAACGTGTCTTGCGTCAAGACTAGTACTATCTCTAAACAGACCGAAACGAGCGTGCACGTGAGCCTCGTCACCAAGGAGTACCATCGGTGCATCCAAAACGGTTTCTGAGCCTATGGCATGTTTGGCGCAAACCATGCAACTATCTTGCACCGACACTAACACCATCTCCAAACGAACCGAAACGTGATTCGACATGACCCGTGTCACCTAGGAGTTCCATCGGGTGCGTCCAAAATGATTTCCGAGCCTATGGTATGCTCCGCGCAAACCGTGCACCTATCTTGAGTCAAGATTTGCACTATCTCCAAACGGACCGAAACGAGCTTCCGTTTGAGCCTCGTCACCTAGGAGTACCATCTGGTGCGTCCAAAATGATTTCTGAGCCATGGTATGTTTGGCGCAAACCGTGCACCTATCATGCAGCGACACTAACACCGTCTCCAAACGGATCGAAACGAGATTCGACATGACCCACATCACGTAGGAGTTCCATCGGGCACGTCCAAAACAATTTCTAAGCCTATGGTACGTTCAGCGCAAACCGTGCACCTATCTACATCAAGACTAGCACTATCTCCAAACGGACCGAAACGAGCTTCCACATGAGGCTCGTCACCTAGGAGTACCATCGGGTGTGTACAAAACGATTTCTGAACCTATGGTACGTTTGGCGCAAACCATGCACCTATCTTGCACCGACACTAACACCGTCTCCAAACAGACTGAAACGAGATTCCACATGACCCCGTCACCTCGGAGTTCCATCGTTTGCATCCAAAACGATTTCTGAGCCTATGGTACGTTCGGTGCAAATCTTGCACCTATCTTGAGTCATGATTAGCACTATCTCCAAACTGACTGAGAACGAGTTTCCACTTGAGCCTCGTCACTTAGGAGTACCATCGGGTGCATCCAAAATGATTTCTAAGCCCATGGTATGTTTGGCGCAAACTGTGCACCTATCTTGCACCGATACTAACACCATGTCCAAACGGATCAAAACGAGATTCGACATGACCCACTCACCTAGGAGTTGCATCGGGTGCATCCAAAACAATTTCTAAGCCTATGGTACGTTTGGCACAAACCGTGCACCTATCTGCGTCAGCAATATCTCCTAACGGACCGAAACAAGCTTCCACTTGAGCCTCGTCACGTAGGAGTACCATCGGGTGTGTCCAAAACGATTTTACGAGCCTATGATACATTTGTCGCAGACCATGCACCTATGTTGCACTGACGCTAACACCGTCTCCAAGCGGATGAAACGAGATTCCACATGACCCACGTCACCTAGAAGTTCCATCGGGTGCGTCCAAAGCGCGATTTTCGAGCCTATGGTACGTTCGGCGCAAAACCGTGCACCTATCTTGCGTCAAGACTAGTACTATCTCTAAACAGACCGAAACGAAGCGTGCACGTGAGCCTCGTCACCTAGGAGTACCATCGGTGCATTGAAAACGGTTTATGAGCCTATGGCATGTTTGGCGCAAACCGTGCAACTATCTTGCACCGACACTAACACCATCTCCAAAGCGAACCGAAACGTGATTCGACATGACCCGTGTCACCTAGGAGTTCCATCGAAAAAGGCCAAAATGATTTCCGAGCCTATGGTATGCTCGCGCAAACCGTGCACCTATCTTGAGTCAAGATTTGCACTATCTCCAAACGGACCGAAACGAGCTTCCGTTTGAGCCTCGTCACCTAGGAGTACCATCTGGTGCGTCCAAAATGATTTCTGAGCCATGGTATGTTTGGCGCAAACCGTGCACCTATCATGCAGCGACACTAACACCGTCTCCAAACGGATCGAAACGAGATTCGACATGACCCACATCACGTAGGAGTTCCATCGGGCACGTCCAAAACAATTTCTAAGCCTATGGTACGTTCAGCGCAAACCGTGCACCTATCTACATCAAGACTAGCACTATCTCCAAACGGACCGAAACGAGCTTCCACATGAGGCTCGTCACCTAGGAGTACCATCGGGTGTGTACAAAACGATTTCTGAACCTATGGTACGTTTAGCGCAAACCATGCACCTATCTTGCACCGACACTAACACCGTCTCCAAACAGACTGAAACGAGATTCCACATGACCCCGTCACCTCGGAGTTCCATCGTTTGCATCCAAAACGATTTCTGAGCCTATGGTACGTTCGGTGCAAATCTTGCACCTATCTTGAGTCATGATTAGCACTATCTCCAAACTGACTGAGAACGAGTTTCCACTTGAGCCTCGTCACTTAGGAGTACCATCGGGTGCATCCAAAATGATTTCTAAGCCCATGGTATGTTTGGCGCAAACTGTGCACCTATCTTGCACCGATACTAACACCATGTCCAAACGGATCAAAACGAGATTCGACATGACCCACTCACCTAGGAGTTGCATCGGGTGCATCCAAAACAATTTCTAAGCCTATGGTACGTTTGGCACAAACCGTGCACCTATCTGCGTCAGCAATATCTCCTAACGGACCGAAACAAGCTTCCACTTGAGCCTCGTCACGTAGGAGTACCATCGGGTGTGTCCAAAACGATTTCTGAGCCTATGATACATTTGTCGCAGACCATGCACCTATGTTGCACTGACGCTAACACCGTCTCCAAACGGACAGAAACGAGATTCCACATGACCCACGTCACCTAGAAGTTCCATCGGGTGCGTCCAAAACGATTTTCGAGCCTATGGTACGTTCGGCGCAAACCGTGCACCTATCTTGCGTCAAGACTAGTACTATCTCTAAACAGACCGAAACGAGCGTGCACGTGAGCCTCGTCACCTAGGAGTACCATCGGTGCATTCAAAACGGTTTCTGAGCCTATGGCATGTTTGGCGCAAACCATGCAACTATCTTGCACCGACACTAACACCATCTCCAAACGAACCGAAACGTGATTCGACATGACCCGTGTCACCTAGGAGTTCCATCGGGTGCGTCCAAAATGATTTCCGAGCCTATGGTACGCTCCGCGCAAACCGTGCACCTATCTTGAGTCAAGATTTGCACTATCTCCAAACGGACCGAAACGAGCTTCCGTTTGAGCCTCGTCACCTAGGAGTACCATCTGGTGCGTCCAAAATGATTTCTGAGCCATGGTATGTTTGGCGCAAACCGTGCACCTATCATGCAGCGACACTAACACCGTCTCCAAACGGATCGAAACGAGATTCGACATGACCCACATCACGTAGGAGTTCCATCGGGCACGTCCAAAACAATTTCTAAGCCTATGGTACGTTCAGCGCAAACCGTGCACCTATCTACATCAAGACTAGCACTATCTCCAAACGGACCGAAACGAGCTTCCACATGAGGCTCGTCACCCAGGAGTACCATCGGGTGTGTACAAAACGATTTCTGAACCTATGGTACGTTTGGCGCAAACCATGCACCTATCTTGCACCGACACTAACACCGTCTCCAAACAGACTGAAACGAGATTCCACATGACCCTGTCACCACGGAGTTCCATCGTTTGCATCCAAAACGATTTCTGAGCCTATGGTACGTTCGGTGCAAATCTTGCACCTATCTTGAGTCATGATTAGCACTATCTCCAAACTGACTGAGAACGAGTTTCCACTTGAGCCTCGTCACTTAGGAGTACCATCGGGTGCATCCCAAAATGATTTCTAAGCCCATGATATGTTTGGCGCAAACTGTGCATCTATCTTGCACCGATACAAACACCATGTCCAAACGGATCAAAACGAGATTCGACATGACCCACTCACCTAGGAGTTGCATCGGGTGCATCCAAAACAATTTCTAAGCCTATGGTACGTTTGGCACAAACCGTGCACCTATCTGCGTCAGCAATATCTCCTAACGGACCGAAACAAGCTTCCACTTGAGCCTCGTCACGTAGGAGTACCATCGGGTGTGTCCAAAACGATTTCTGAGCCTATGATACATTTGTCGCAGACCATGCACCTATGTTGCACTGACGCTAACACCGTCTCCAAACGGACAGAAACGAGATTCCACATGACCCACGTCACCTAGAAGTTCCATCGGGTGCGTCCAAAACGATTTTCGAGCCTATGGTACGTTCGGCGCAAACCGTGCACCTATCTCGCGTCAAGACTAGTACTATCTCTAAACAGACCGAAACAAGCGTGCACGTGAGCCTCGTCACCTAGGAGTACCATCGGTGCATTCAAAACGGTTTCTGAGCCTATGGCATGTTTGGCGCAAACCATGCAACTATCTTGCACCGACACTAACACCATCTCCAAACGAACCGAAACGTGATTCGACATGACCCGTGTCACCTAGGAGTTCCATCGGGTGCGTCCAAAATGATTTCCGAGCCTATGGTATGCTCCGCGCAAACCGTGCACCTATCTTGAGTCAAGATTTGCACTATCTCCAAACGGACGAAAACGAGCTTCCGTTTGAGCCTCGTCACCTAGGAGTACCATCTGAGTGCGTCCAAAATGATTTCACGAGCCATGGTATGTTTGGCGAAAACCGTGCACCTATCATGCAGCGACACTAACACCGTCTCCAAATGGATCGAAACGAGATTCGACATGACCCACATCACGTAGGAGTTCCATCGGGCACGTCCAAAACAATTTCTAAGCCTATGGTACGTTCAGCGCAAACCGTGCACCTATCTACATCAAGACTAGCACTATCTCCAAACGGACCGAAACGAGCTTCCACATGAGGCTCGTCACCTAGGAGTACCATCGGGTGTGTACAAAACGATTTCTGAACGTATGGTACGTTTGGTGCAAACCATGCACCTATCTTGCACCGACACTAACACCGTCTCCAAACAGACTGAAACGAGATTCCACATGACCCCGTCACCTCGGAGTTCCATCGTTTGCATCCAAAACGATTTCTGAGCCTATGGTACGTTCGGTGCAAATCTTGCACCTATCTTGAGTCATGATTAGCACTATCTCCAAACTGACTGAGAACGAGTTTCCACTTGAGCCTCGTCACTTAGGAGTACCATCGGGTGCATCCAAAATGATTTCTAAGCCCATGATATGTTTGGCGCAAACTGTGCATCTATCTTGCACCGATACAAACACCATGTCCAAACGGATCAAAACGAGATTCGACATGACCCACTCACCTAGGAGTTGCATCGGGTGCATCCAAAACAATTTCTAAGCCTATGGTACGTTTGGCACAAACCGTGCACCTATCTGCGTCAGCAATATCTCCTAACGGACCGAAACAAGCTTCCACTTGAGCCTCGTCACGTAGGAGTACCATCGGGTGTGTCCAAAACGATTTCGAGCCAATGATACATTTGTCGCAGACCATGCACCTATGTTGCATCGGCGCTAACACCGTCTCCAAACGGACAGAAACGAGATTCCACATGACCCTCGTCACCTAGAAGTTCCATCGGGTGCGCCCAAAGCGATTTTTCGAGCCTATGGTGCGTTAAAGGCGCCAAACCGTGCAACTATCTTGCGCCAAGACTAGTACTATCTCTAAACAGACCGAAACGAGCATGCACGTGAGCCTGGTCATCTAGGAGTACCATCGGTGCATCCAAAACGGTTTCTGAGCCTATGGTACGTTTGGCGCAAACCATGCACCTATCTTGCACCGACTCTAACACCATCTCCAAACGAACCAAAACATGTCTTGCGTCAAGACTAGTACTATCTCTAAACAGACCGAAACGAGCATGCACGTGAGCCTGGTCATCTAGGAGTACCATCGGTGCATCCAAAACGGTTTCTGAGCCTATGGTACGTTTGGCGCAAACCATGCACCTATCTTGCACCGACTCTAACACCATCTCCAAACGAACCAAAACGTGATTCGACATGACCCGTGTCACCTAGGAGTTCCATCGGGTGCGTCTAAAACGATTTCTGAGCCTATGATACGTTCCGCGCAAACCGTGCACCTATCTTGAGTCAACATTAGCACTATCTCCAAACGGACCGAAACGAGCTTCCACCTGAGCCTTGTCACCTAGGAGTACCATCGGTGCATCCAAAACGGTTTCTGAGCCTATGGTACGTTTGGCACAAACCATGCACCTATCTTGCACCGACACTAACACCGTCTCCAAACGAATTGAAACGTGATTTGATATGACCCGTGTCACCTTGGAGTTCCATCAGGTGCGTCCAAAACGATCTCCGAGCCTATGGTACGTTCCGCGCAAACCGTGCACCTATCTTGTGTGAAGATTAGCACTATCTCCAAACAGACCGAAACGAGCTTCCACTTGAGCCTCGTCACGTAGGAGTACCATCGGGTGCGTCCAAAACGATTTCTGAGCCTATGATACATTTGGCGCAGACCGTGCACCTATGTTGCACTGACACTAACACCGTCTCCAAACGGACAGAAACAAGATTCCACATGATCCACATCACGTAGGAGTTCCATCGGGCATGTCCGAAATGATTTTTGAGTCTATGGTACGTTCGGCGCAAACCGTGCACCTATCTTGCGTCAAGACTAGTACTATCTCTAAATAGACTGAAACGAGCGTGCACGTGAGCCTGGTCACCTAGGAGTACCATCGGTGCATCCAAAACGGTTTCTGAGCCTATGGTACATTTGGCGCAAACCATGCACCTATCTTGCACCGACTCTAACACCATCTCTAAACGAACCGAAACGTGATTCGACATGACCCATGTCACCTAGGAGTTCCATCGGGTGCGTCCAAAATGATTTCCGAGCCTATGGTACGTTCCGCGCAAACCATGCACCTATCTTGAGTCAAGATTTGCACTATCTCCAAACGGACCGAAACGAGCTTCCGTTTGAGCCTCGTCACCTAGGAGTACCATCTGGTGCATCCAAAATGATTTCTGAGCCATGGTATGTTTGGCGCAAACCGTGCACCTATCATGCAGCGACACTAACATCGTCTCCAAACGGATCGAAACGAGATTCGACATGACCCACATCACGTAGGAGTTCCATCGGTTATGTCCAAAACAATTTCTAAGCCTATGGTTCGTTCAGCGCAAACCGTGCACCTATCTACATCAAGGCTAGCACTATCTCCAAACGGACCGAAACGAGCTTCCACATGAGGCTCGTCACCTAGGAGTACCATCGGGTGTGTACAAAACGATTTCTGAACGTATGGTACGTTTGGCGCAAACCATGCACCTATCTTGCACCGACACTAACACCGTCTCCAAACAGACTGAAACGAGATTCCACATGACCCCGTCACCTCGGAGTTCCATCGTTTGCATCCAAAACGATTTCTGAGCCTATGGTACGTTCGGTGCAAATCTTGCACCTATCTTGAGTCACGATTAGCACTATCTCCAAACTGACTGAGAACGAGTTTCCACTTGAGCCTCGTCACTTAGGAGTACCATCGGGTGCATCCAAAACGATTTCTAAGCCCATGATATGTTTGGCGCAAACTGTGCACCTATCTTGCACCGATACTAACACCATGTCCAAACGGATCAAAACAAGATTTGACATGACCCACTCACCTAGGAGTTGCATCGGGTGCATCCAAAACAATTTCTAAGCCTATGGTACGTTTGGCACAAACCGTGCACCTATCTGCGTCAGCAATATCTCCTAACGGACCGAAACAAGCTTCCACTTGAGCCTCGTCACGTAGGAGTACCATCGGGTGTGTCCAAAACGATTTCTGAGCCTATGATACATTTGGCGCAGACCATGCACCTATGTTGCACTGACGCTAACACCGTCTCCAAACAGACAGAAACGAGATTCCACATGACCCTCGTCACCTAGAAGTTCCATCGGGTGCGTCCAAAACGATTTTCGAGCCTATGGTACGTTCGGCGCAAACCGTGCAACTATCTTGCGTCAAGACTAGTACTATCTCTAAACAGACCGAAACGAGCGTGCATGTGAGCCTCGTCACCTAGGAGTACCATCAGTGCATCCAAAACGGTTTCTGAGCCTATGGTATGTTTGGCGCAAACCATGCAACTATCTTGCACCGACACTAACACCATCTCCAAACGAACCGAAACGTGATTCGACATGACCCGTGTCACCTAGGAGTTCCATCGGGTGCGTCCAAAATGATTTCCGAGCCTATGGTATGCTCCGCGCAAACCGTGCACCTATCTTGAGTCAAGATTTGCACTATCTCCAAACGGACCGAAACGAGCTTCCGTTTGAGCCTCGTCACCTAGGAGTACCATCTGGTGCATCCAAAATGATTTCTGAGCCATGGTATGTTTGGCGCAAACCGTGCACCTATCATGCAGCGACACTAACATCGTCTCCAAACGGATCGAAACGAGATTCGACATGACCCACATCACGTAGGAGTTCCATCGGTTATGTCCAAAACAATTTCTAAGCCTATGGTACGTTCAGCGCAAACCGTGCACCTATCTACATCAAGGCTAGCACTATCTCCAAACGGACCGAAACGAGCTTCCACATGAGGCTCGTCACCTAGGAGTACCATCGGGTGTGTACAAAACGATTTCTGAACGTATGGTACGTTTGGCGCAAACCATGCACCTATCTTGCACCGACACTAACACCGTCTCCAAACAGACTGAAACGAGATTCCACATGACCCCGTCACCTCGGAGTTCCATCGTTTGCATCCAAAACGATTTCTGAGCCTATGGTACGTTCGGTGCAAATCTTGCACCTATCTTGAGTCACGATTAGCACTATCTCCAAACTGACTGAGAACGAGTTTCCACTTGAGCCTCGTCACTTAGGAGTACCATCGGGTGCATCCAAAACGATTTCTAAGCCCATGATATGTTTGGCGCAAACTGTGCACCTATCTTGCACCGATACTAACACCATGTCCAAACGGATCAAAACAAGATTTGACATGACCCACTCACCTAGGAGTTGCATCGGGTGCATCCAAAACAATTTCTAAGCCTATGGTACGTTTGGCACAAACCGTGCACCTATCTGCGTCAGCAATATCTCCTAACGGACCGAAACAAGCTTCCACTTGAGCCTCGTCACGTAGGAGTACCATCGGGTGTGTCCAAAACGATTTCTGAGCCTATGATACATTTGGCGCAGACCATGCACCTATGTTGCACTGACGCTAACACCGTCTCCAAACGGACAGAAACGAGATTCCACATGACCCTCGTCACCTAGAAGTTCCATCGGGTGCGTCCAAAACGATTTTCGAGCCTATGGTACGTTCGGCGCAAACCGTGCAACTATCTTGCGTCAAGACTAGTACTATCTCTAAACAGACCGAAACGAGCAGCACGTGAGCCTGGTCATCTAGGAGTACCATCGGTGCATCCAAAACGGTTTCTGAGCCTATGGTACGTTTGGCGCAAACCATGCACCTATCTTGCACCGACTCTAACACCATCTCCAAACGAACCAAAACATGTCTTGCGTCAAGACTAGTACTATCTCTAAACAGACCGAAACGAGCGTGCACGTGAGCCTCGTCACCTAGGAGTACCATCGGTGCATCCAAAACGGTTTCTGAGCCTATGGCATGTTTGGCGCAAACCATGCAACTATCTTGCACCGATACAAACACCATGTCCAAACGGATCAAAACGAGATTCGACATGACCCACTCACCTAGGAGTTGCATCGGGTGCATCCAAAACAATTTCTAAGCCTATGGTACGTTTGGCACAAACCGTGCACCTATCTGCGTCAGCAATATCTCCTAACGGACCGAAACAAGCTTCCACTTGAGCCTCGTCACGTAGGAGTACCATCGGGTGCGTCCAAAACGATTTCTGAGCCTATGATACATTTGGCGCAGACCGTGCACCTATGTTGCACTGACACTAACACCGTCTCCAAACGGACAGAAACAAGATTCCACATGATCCACATCACGTACGAGTTCCATCGGGCATGTCCGAAATGATTTTTGAGTCTATGGTACGTTCGGCGCAAACCGTGCACCTATCTTGCGTCAAGACTAGTACTATCTCTAAACAGACCGAAACGAGCGTCCACGTGAGCCTCGTCACCTAGGAGTACCATCGGTGCATCCAAAACGGTTTCTGAGCCTATGGCATGTTTGGCGCAAACCATGCAACTATCTTGCACCGACACTAACACCATCTCCAAACGAACCGAAACGTGATTCGACATGACCCGTGTCACCTAGGAGTTCCATCGGGTGCGTCCAAAATGATTTCCCAGCCTATGGTATGCTCCGTGCAAACCGTGCACCTATCTTGAGTCAAGATTTGCACTATCTCCAAACGGACCGAAACGAGCTTCCGTTTGAGCCTCGTCACCTAGGAGTACCATCTGGTGCGTCCAAAATGATTTCTGAGCCATGGTATGTTTGGCGCAAACCGTGCACCTATCATGCAGCAACACTAACACCATCTCCAAACGGATCGAAACGAGATTCGACATGAACCACATCACGTAGGAGTTCCATCGGGCACGTCCAAAACAATTTCTAAGCCCAAGGTACGTTCAGCGCAAACCGTGCACCTATCCACATCAAGACTAGCACTATCCCCAAACGGACCGAAACGAGCTTCCACATGAGGCTCGTCACCTAGGAGTACCATCGGGTGTGTACAAAACGATTTCTGAACGTATGGTACGTTTCGCGCAAACCATGCACCTATCTGTCACCAACACTAACACCGTCTCCAAACAGACTGAAACGAGATTCCACATGACCCCGTCACCTCGGAGTTCCATCGTTTGCATCCAAAACGATCTCTGAGCCTATGGTACGTTCGGTGCAAATCTTGCACCTATCTTGAGTCATGATTAGCACTATCTCCAAACTGACTGAGAACGAGTTTCCACTTGAGCCTCGTCACTTAGGGGTACCATCGGGTGCATCCAAAATGATTTCTAAGCCCATGGTATGTTTGGCGCAAACTGTGCACCTATCTTGCACCGATACTAACACCATGTCCAAACGGATCAAAACGAGATTCGACATGACCCACTCACCTAGGAGTTGCATCGGGTGCATCCAAAACAATTTCTAAGCCTATGGTACGTTTGGCACAAACCGTGCACCTATCTGCGTCAGCAATATCTCCTAACGGACTGAAACAAGCTTCCACTTGAGCCTCATCACGTAGGAGTACCATCGGGTGTGTCCAAAACGATTTCTGAGCCTATGATACATTTGGCGCAGACCATGCACCTATGTTGCACAGACACTAACACTGTCTCCAAACGGACAGAAACGAGATTCCACATGACCCACGTCACCTAGAAGTTCCATCGGGTGCGTCCAAAACGATTTTCGAGCCTATGGTACGTTCGGCGCAAACCGTGCACCAATCTTGCGTCAAGACTAGTACTATCTCTAAACAGACCGAAACGAGCGTGCACGTGTGCCTCGTCACCTAGGAGTACCATCGGTGCATCCAAAACGGTTTCTGAGCCTATGGTATGTTTGGCACAAACCATGCAACTATCTTGCACCGACACTAACACCATCTCCAAACGAACCGAAACGTGATTCGACCTGACCCGTGTCACCTAGGAGTTCCATCGGGTGCGTCCAAAATGATTTCCGAGCCTATAGTACGCTCCGCGCAAACCGTGCACCTATCTTGAGTCAAGATTTGCACTATCTCCAAACGGACCGAAACGAGCTTCCGTTTGAGCCTCGTCACCTAGGAGTACCATCTGGTGCGTCCAAAATGATTTCTGAGCCATGGTATGTTTGGCGCAAACCGTGCACCTATCATGCAGCAACACTAACACCATCTCCAAACGGATCGAAACGAGATTCGACATGAACCACATCACGTAGGAGTTCCATCGGGCACGTCCAAAACAATTTCTAAGCCTATGGTACGTTCAGCGCAAACCGTGCACCTATCTACATCAAGACTAGCACTATCTCCAAACGGACCGAAACGAGCTTCCACATGAGGCTCGTCACCTAGGAGTACCATCGGGTGTGTACAAAACGATTTCTGACCCTATGGTACGTTTGAAGCAAACCATGCACCTATCTTGCACCGACACTAACACCGTCTCCAAACAGACTGAAACGAGATTCCACATGACCCCGTCACCTCGGAGTTCCATCGTTTGCATCCAAAACGATCTCTGAGCCTATGGTACGTTCGGTGCAAATCTTGCACCTATCTTGAGTCATGATTAGCACTATCTCCAAACTGACTGAGAACGAGTTTCCACTTGAGCCTCGTCACTTAGGAGTACCATCGGGTGCATCCAAAACGATTTCTAAGCCCATGGTATGTTTGGCGCAAACGTGCACCTATCTTGCACCGATACTAACACCATGTCCAAACGGATCAAAACGAGATTCGACATGACCCACTCACCTAGGAGTTGCATCGGGTGCATCCAAAACAATTTCTAAGCCTATGGTACGTTTGGCACAAACCGTGCACCTATCTGCGTCAGCAATATCTCCTAACGGACTGAAACAAGCTTCCACTTGAGCCTCATCACGTAGGAGTACCATCGGGTGTGTCCAAAACGATTTCTGAGCCTATGATACATTTGGCGCAGACCATGCACCTATGTTGCACTGACACTAACACTGTCTCCAAACGGACAGAAACGAGATTCCACATGACCCATGTCACCTAGAAGTTCCATCGGGTGCGTCCAAAACGATTTTCGAGCCTATGGTACGTTCGGCGCAAACCGTGCACCAATCTTGCGTCAAGACTAGTACTATCTCTAAACAGACCGAAACGAGCGTGCACGTGTGCCTCGTCACCTAGGAGTACCATCGGTGCATCCAAAACGGTTTCTGAGCCTATGGTACGTTTGGCGCAAACCACGCAACTATCTTGCACCGACACTAACACCATCTCCAAACGAACCGAAACGTGATTCGACCTGACCCGTGTCACCTAGGAGTTCCATCGGGTGCGTCCAAAATGATTTCCGAGCCTATAGTACGCTCCGCGCAAACCGTGCACCTATCTTGAGTCAAGATTTGCACTATCTCCAAACGGACCGAAACGAGCTTCCGTTTGAGCCTCGTCACCTAGGAGTACCATCTGGTGCGTCCAAAATGATTTCTGAGCCATGGTATGTTTGGCGCAAACCGTGCACCTATCATGCAGCAACACTAACACCATCTCCAAACGGATCGAAACGAGATTCGACATGAACCACATCACGTAGGAGTTCCATCGGGCACGTCCAAAACAATTTCTAAGCCTATGGTACGTTCAGCGCAAACCGTGCACCTATCTACATCAAGACTAGCACTATCTCCAAACGGACCGAAACGAGCTTCCACATGAGGCTCGTCACCTAGGAGTACCATCGGGTGTGTACAAAACGATTTCTGACCCTATGGTACGTTTGGCGCAAACCATGCACCTATCTTGCACCGACACTAACACCGTCTCCAAACAGACTGAAACGAGATTCCACATGACCCCGTCACCTCAGAGTTCCATCGTTTGCATCCAAAACGATCTCTGAGCCTATGGTACGTTCGGTGCAAATCTTGCACCTATCTTGAGTCATGATTAGCACTATCTCCAAACTGACTGAGAACGAGTTTCCACTTGAGCCTCGTCACTTAGGAGTACCATCGGGTGCATCCAAAACGATTTCTAAGCCCATGGTATGTTTGGCGCAAACGTGCACCTATCTTGCACCGATACTAACACCATGTCCAAACGGATCAAAACGAGATTCGACATGACCCACTCACCTAGGAGTTGCATCGGGTGCATCCAAAACAATTTCTAAGCCTATGGTACGTTTGGCACAAACCGTGCACCTATCTGCGTCAGCAATATCTCCTAACGGACCGAAACTGATGGGACTAGGGGTTGTTCCTGATCTTTTGGTGAGTGTGGATAAACTCGATTTGGGGTGGATTCGACGTTGGCTGTCCGACTACAACGACCACAAGGTTGCTGCGCCTTAGCAACAGGTACACCGGCTCCGATTGTGATGTTCTTGCCGTGCCAAGAACACCAAGAACCTGCAAGCAACCGAGAACAAGCAAGAACAAGATGAACAAGCAAATAACTCACGGATTTAAGCCAAAGGCTGAATCTGAATCACAAGTTGGGGTCTTGAAACAAGCAAATCGGGTGGTCTAGCCGACACACGCGTTTACAAGGAAGAAGCAGCAGCTATCTTGCATCTAAACAAAACCCAACCTCATTCTGATGGCTGCTGGCTCTATTTATAAGGAGGAGAGCACAAGGGGAGTGGGAAACCCTAATCTGGGCGTCCCTCAAAGGGTTGTAGTTAGTACAAGGCCCAGGCCCAAGCTGTAGGTCTCTGCGTCCTTTGGCTTGCTGCACACAGCTTCGGTAGATTCTGATAGTGGGGTTGGACCCATGTGAAAGAGGACGACGCGCTCTTTCCAACAAGTCAAAACCAGCTTCATTGGATCTTGTATCAAGGAGTTATGGTACTTTTGATGGAGTGTCCCTGCTGTCTCGAGATGAGCTGCGCGGCCCATTAATGATGATTCCCACTTGTTCGGCTGCTCCATCCTCATCATGGGGTCTAAACATGAGGCAATGGAGTCTTGACCATCATTCCTAAGAATAAGACAATCATCACCATGATTTAGTAGCATCCAATTCTGAGACGAGTTTGTAGGAACAGCGAGGAACGACTTTACCTGATAATTAAGTTGTCGTGCTCGAGCTCTTGTCATCGGACCTTGTTGTGCAGCAGGTGTGGTTGTATCAATGGAAGGGATGTCCTCATCATCCTCCCCTTCTTGCATTTGAGTCGTCCCTCGACTCTAGTTCATCCTCTTCTCCCAAATATGGCTTCAAATCTGCAATGTTAAATGTGGGGCTAACCCCAAAAGCTGCAGGTAGCTCAAGTTTGTATGCATTATCATTAATCCTTTCTAACACTTTAAAAGGACCATCGGCTCTAGGCAGCAACTTAGACTTTCGCAAATCAGGGAACCTATCTTTTCTCAAATGGAGCCAAACTAGATCACCAGGTTCAAAAATGACATGTTTCTTCCCTTTGCTACCAGCTAGTTTATACTTTGCATTCATGCACTCTATTTTCTCTTTAGTGGTTTCATGCAATTTTAAGATCAGTTCAGCACGTTGTTTAGCATCAAAGTTCACTCGCTCCGAGGTCGGAAGAGGTAACAAATCAATAGGAGCACGTGGCACAAACCCATAAACTATCTCAAAAGGGCTTTTCTTAGTGGTAGAATGCTGTGAACGATTATAAGCAAACTCAACATGAGGCAAGCACTCTTCCCACATTTTTATGTTCTTTTTCAAAACAGCCCTAAGCAATGTAGATAAGGTTCTATTGACAACCTCAGTTTGTCCATCAGTTTGGGGATGACAAGTAGTGGAAAATAAAAGCTTAGTCCCTAGCTTAGCCCACAAAGTTCTCCAAAATGACTAAGAAATTTTGCATCCCGATCAGAAACAATGGTGTTAGGCACACCGTGCAATCGAACAATCTCACGAAAGAACAAATCAGCAACATGTGTAGCATCATCGCTCTTATGACATGGTATGAAATGTGCCATTTTAGAAAATCTGTCCACAACAACAAACACACTATCCCTCCCCTTCTTTGTTCTAGGCAGTCCTAAAACAAAGTCCATTGAAATATCTTCCCATGGTGCACTTGGAACAGGAAGAGGCATGTATAAACCATGAGGATTAAGGCGTGACTTAGCTTTCGGCATGTTGTGCAGCGAGCAACGAACCTCTCCACGTCTCTCCTCATCTTGGGCCAAAAGAAATGACCAGCAAGGATGTCCTTTGTCTTTTTCACACCAAAATGTCCCATGAGTCCTCCTCCATGCGCTTCCTGCAACAATAACAAACGCACGGAGCTAGCTGGAATGCATAGCTTGTTGGCTCTAAAGACAAACCCGTCGGTGAGGACGAATCTGTTCCATGTTTTCCCCTCTTGGCAATTCAGCAATACATCTTTGAAATCATTGTCATGTGCATATTGTCCCTTAATAGTTTCCAAACCAAAGATTTTAAAGTCAAGTTGTGAAAGCATGGTGTAACGTCTAGACAAAGCATCAGCAATTATATTTTCCTTCCCCTTTTTGTGTTTGATGACATAAGGAAAGGACTCGATGAATTCAACCCACTTGGCATGTCTACGGTTCAGTTTTGCTTGACTACGGATGTGTTTCAATGATTCATGATCAGAATGTATGACAAACTCTTTGGGCCACAAATAATGCTGCCATGTTTCCAAAGTCCGAACTAGAGCAAGCAATTCCTTATCATAAGTAGAATAGTTCAAACTAGGGCCACTCAACTTTTCACTGAAATACGCCACAGGTTTTCCCTCTTGTAACAGCACACCACCCAACCCAATTCCACTAGCATCACATTCAAGCTCAAAGGTTTTGTTGAAATCAGGAAGTTGGAGTAAAGGTGCATGAGTTAACTTATCTTTGAGCGTTTTGAAAGCATCCTGTTGGGCTGCAGCCCAAGTGAAGGTTGCACCCTTCTTGGTGAGTTCATGCAGCGGGGCTGCAATGGTGCTGAAATCCTTCACAAATCGACGGTAGAAACCAGCAAGTCCTAGAAAACTCCGCACTTGTGTGACCGTGCAGGTAACAGGCCAGCTGTGTATGGCCTCAACCTTGGCTTGATCAACTTTGATTCCCAGCGGTGTCACAACATATCCAAGAAAAGAGACTCGATGCACATAACCTTTGTTGAGCAATTCTTGTACTTGTCTCTGAATCTCTTTTGTCTCGTCCGGGTTGGTCCTATACGGCGCACGATTAGGCAAGGAAGCCCCAGGGATGAGGTCAATCTGGTGTTCAATCCCTCGAATTGGTGGCAGCCCCGGTGGTACCTCCTTTGGAAAAACTTCGGCATACTCCTGCAAAAGATTAGTGACAGCAGGAGGCAAAGAAATAGATGTATCTTCGAGTGAAAATAAAGTTTCTTTGCAAACCAAAGCATAGCAAACAGTAGTACTAGCATCAATCTCATCCAAATCAGATTTGGTGGCAAAGTAACAAGAGCCTTTCAGCTTGATCTCATTTTTATTATGATGAACATATTTGCTAGACTTCTTCTTATGTTTCTCAAGTTCATTAGCGACAATCTGATTTTCACTAGCAACAGCATGATTCTTAAGTTTGCTAGATCTAGCAAGTTCATCTCTTAGAATAGACTCAGGGGACATGGGGTGCAACACAATCTTCTTGTCATTATGCACAAAAGAGTATTGATTTGTTTTACCAGAGTGCAAGGAATCTTTATCAAACTGCCATGGTCTACCTAACAACATAGAGCATGCTTGCATAGGCACAACATCGCAGTCAATGGAATCATGATAAGAACCAATGGCAAACTCTACCCTTACCAATCGGGTTACCTTCACCTTGCCGCTGCTGTTAAGCCACTGAATGTAGTAAGGCTGCGGGTGTGGTTTTGTGCTCAATGAAAGCTTCTCCACCATTTCAGCACTTGCCAAGTTGTTGCAGCTTCCTCCATCTATGATCACACGGCAAGAGCGTTCTTTGATCACACACTTGGTTTGAAACAAAGTGTGGCGCTGATTTTGTTCAGCCCTCTCCATTTGGGCACTTAGCACCCGCTGCACCATGAGGCTCTCATAGTGCTCAGCAGCTTCAGCCCTAATGTGCTCTTCGTCTTGTTGGAAATCATCTCCTTCCGCTACATTGTTAGCAGCAAGCAAAGCATATGTTTCTTCATCAAAATCACTAGCAGAGGAATACCCACCATCAGCTCGCATAATCATCACAAGTGTGCTTGGGCAGTCCTTGCGTATGTGGCCATATCCTTTGCAGCGTAGGCACTGAATATCCCTTGTTCTCCCCGTGGATACCACCGAGGATGAACTCTTGGCAGATGTAGCCGTTGCTCCTCTAGTTGGTTCACTTGGGCATGGTACAGAATTTGTTGTAGAGGAGCGTGGCTTGATGGTCGAGGAAGATTGTGGGGGTGCACGCGTTGATGGTGCAGCAGCATTGGAGGGTGTCCATGGGCTAGCACGACCTGCAGGAATGTTAGCCCTCATGCTAGCTCGTCGTCCCTGCACTTCTCGTTCAGCTTTACAAGCAAGGTGAAATAAACGATTGACAGAATTATATTCCTTGTAAGCTAGAATGTCCTGAATCTCCCGGTTCAGCCCACCCATAAATCTAGCTATGGCACCATCCTCATTTTCCTCTAGCCCCATAGCGAAGCATACCCATTTGTAGCTCTTGATAGTACTCTTCTACAGATTTGGATCCTTGCCTCAATTGTTGCAACTTATGTAAAAGATCACGGGCATAATAAGAAGGAACAAATCTGGCCCGCATGACCCGTTTTTAAAGCATCCCAAGTTGGTGTGTTATTTGGGTTCTTACGATGGTATTCAGACCACCAAACAGAGGCAAAGTCAGTAAACTCACTAGTTGCAGCCCTAACACGTTTGTCCTCGGGAAATCATGGCAAGTAAATTTCTGATCAACAGCTAATTCCCAACTAAGGTACATATCAGGATTATACCTCCCATCAAAAGCAGGTATGGTGAATTTAATCTTGCCAAATGAGTCATCGGCACGTACCTCTCTTGCCGTGGTCGGCGAGGACCTGTCTCATGGCGGCGGCGGCGATGTTGTTCGATGCGTCGATGACCATTCAGCTCCTCATCAAGCTCAGTGTCCGCTGCATATTCTTCTTCATCATGACCAGCAGCACTGCCCATGGTGTTGTTGTTGTTGTTGTGATTGCGTCGTTCGAAACCATCACAGCGATTCTATTCCATCCTCTCCAATCGCTCCAAGACACCTACAAGAGATGTATTAACAGAACCAAGAGTGCCTTCCAAGGAAGCCAACTTGGTGTTGGTCTCAATCTGAGCCGTCTCCAATTGACCAAGGCGCTCATTGGTGACACGAACATCCTCATCAAAGTGTTCAGCATGGAGCCTCACTTTGCGTTCAAAGTGTTGCAGCAAGGCTTTTGATCGAGGTGATTGTGGAGGGGTCCTTTCACCTTCTCCTGCCATGGTTAGTATGTAGCAAGGGAATCACAAGAAAATATGTCCTACCAACTAACTGAATTAGGTGGCAACAATTTTCATTCTCTCAGCATGTGCAACCGAGTTCTTACATGTCCTTACCTTGCTATGCAGATGGTGTTGGCGACGACAAGAACAACACAAGTAGTAGCAAGTAGAACCCTGTGACGTTGTAGATAATTTGTGGAGCTGTAGGTGGCTTAAAAAAATCAAGGTACAACTGGAACCACGTTAGTCAATGCAAGTTGAATAAGTGTTCAAAGATAGTATCGTGCTGGTCCTAGGCTAACCCGTGCTAGAGACGCGAGCCTAGACACAAATGTTGTCACCGGACATTAGCAAACAATGGAAATGATGAGAGTAAATAGCATCAACTTAACCCTTCTTTTCTTTCTTTCTTTCCTCCTTTTCCTTTCTTTTTCTTTTCTATTTTCTTTTCTTTTCTTTTCTTTTCTTTTCTTTTCTTTTCTTTTCGACAAGTAGCGCACAAACTGAACTTTTGCAATATGATTATAACAAGAATGCAGCAAGTAGCATAGACTTTCTTTTACTAGGGATAAGGATTGCAACAAGTAGTACAAATATGCAATTTGAACTCTCTTATTTTTAGAACTGAGTGTACTCAGATTTCCACCAAAAGGACAGGTGCATAAGGTAGTGTTTGTGTAGGAGCGGCTGAAGGTGATGGTGGTGAGGGTTTCAGCGAAAAGGTGGAGAGAGCAGCGGTGCTTTTGGTGGTGGTGGTGGTGGTATTGGTGGAGATTGCAGCGGCTGAAGTGGGGGGGAAGGCAACAACGGATTGTGTGGTGACTAAAACGTGACAAGAACTCGAAACTCTAAAGGATTAGAACCTAAGAACCAGCACTTGACACCACGATGTAAAGCACAAACTCAACAAGCAAAGAACTAAGCAGATCAGCAAGGCTCAAACTTGTGTTTGGAATTTCAGTTCTATCCTATTTTTATATTTCTGGACTATAGGTAAAGTAATGAACGGTAAATCACTCACCAAAGAACCTTGCTCTGATTACCACATGATGGGACTAGGGGTTGTTCCTGATCTTTTGGTGAGTGTGGATAAACTCGATTTGGGGTGGATTCGACGTTGGCTGTCCGACTACAACGACCACAAGGTTGCTGCGCCTTAGCAACAGGTACACCGGCTCCGATTGTGATGTTCTTGCCGTGCCAAGAACACCAAGAACCTGCAAGCAACCGAGAACAAGCAAGAACAAGATGAACAAGCAAATAACTCACGGATTTAAGCCAAAGGCTGAATCTGAATCACAAGTTGGGGTCTTGAAACAAGCAAATCGGGTGGTCTAGCCGACACACGCGTTTACAAGGAAGAAGCAGCAGCTATCTTGCATCTAAACAAAACCCAACCTCATTCTGATGGCTGCTGGCTCTATTTATAAGGAGGAGAGCACAAGGGGGAGTGGGAAACCCTAATCTGGACGTCCCTCAAAGGGTTGTAGTTAGTACAAGGCCCAGGCCCAAGCTGTAGGTCTCTGCGTCCTTTGGCTTGCTGCACACAGCTTCGGTAGATTCTGATAGTGGGGTTGGACCCATGTGAAAGAGGACGACGCGCTCTTTCCAACAAGTCAAAAACCAGCTTCATTGGATCTCGTATCAAGGAGTTATGGTACTTTTGATGGAGTGTCCCCTGCTGTCTCGAGATGAGCTGCGCGGCCCATTAATGATGATTCCCACTTGTTCGGCTGCTCCATCCTCATCATGGGGTCTAAACATGAGGCAATGGAGTCTTGACCATCATTCCTAAGAATAAGACAATCATCACCATGATTTAGTAGCATCCAATTCTGAGACGAGTTTGTAGGAACAGCGAGGAACGACTTTACCTGATAATTAAGTTGTCGTGCTCGAGCTCTTGTCATCGGACCTTGTTGTGCAGCAGGTGTGGTTGTATCAATGGAAGGGATGTCCTCATCAGAAACAAGCTTCCACTTGAGCCTCGTCACGTAGGAGTACCATCGGGTGTGTCCAAAACGATTTCTGAGCCTATGATACATTTGGCGCAGACCATACACATATGTTGCACTGACGCTAACACCGTCTCCAAACGGACAGAAACGAGATTCCACATGACCCTCGTCACCTAGAAGTTTCATCGGGTGCGTCCAAAACGATTTTTGAGCCTATGGTACGTTCGGCGCAAACCGTGCAACTATCTTGCGTCAAGACTAGTACTATCTCTAAACATAGCGAAACAAGCGTGCACGTGAGCCTGGTCATCTAGGAGTACCATCGGTGCATCCAAAACGGTTTCTGAGCCTATGGTACGTTTGGCGCAAACCATGTACCTATCTTGCACCGACTCTAACACCATCTCCAAACGAACCGAAACGTGATTCGACACGACCCGTGTCACCTAGGAGTTCCATCGGGTGCGTCCAAAATGATTTCTGAACCTATGATACGTTCCGCGCAAACCGTGCACCTATCTTGAGTCAACATTAGCACTATCTCCAAACGGACCGAAACGAGCTTCCACCTGAGCCTCGTCACCTAGGAGTACCATCGGTGCATCCAAAACGGTTTCTAAGCCTATGGTACATTTGGCGCAAACCATTCACCTATCTTGCACCGACACTAACACCGTCTCCAAACGAATTAAAACGTGATTTGATGTGACCCGTGTCATCTTGGAGTTCCATCAGGTGCGTCCAAAACGATTTCCGAGCCTATGGCACGTTCCGCGCAAACCGTGCACCTATCTTGAGTGAAGATTAGCACTATCTCCAAACGGACCGAAACGAGCTTCCACTTGAGCCTCGTCACGTAGGAGTACCATCGGGTGCGTCCAAAACGATTTCTGAGCCTAAGATACATTTGGCGCAGACCGTGCACCTATGTTGCACTGACACTAACACCATCTCCAAACGGACAGAAACAAGATTCCACATGACCCACATCACGTAGGAGTTCCATCGGGCACGTCCGAAACGATTTTCGAGTCTATGGTACGTTCGGCGCATACCGTGCACCTATCTTGCGTCAAGACTAGTACTATCTCTAAACAGACCAAAACGAGCGTGCACGTGAGCCTGGTCACCTAGGAGTACCATCGGTGCATGCAAAACGGTTTCTGAGCCTATGGTACGTTTGGCGCAAACCATGCACCTATCTTGCACCGACTCTAACACCATCTCCAAACGAAACGAAACGTGATTCGACATGACCCTTGTCTCCTAGGAGTTCCATCGGGTGCGTCAAAAATGATTTCTGAGCCTATAGTACGTTCCGCGCAAACCGTGTACCTATCTTGAGTCAACATTAGCACTATCTCCAAACGGACCGAAACGAGCTTCCACCTGAGCCTCGTCACCTAGGAGTACCATCGGTGCATCCAAAACGGTTTCTGAGCCGATGGTACGTTTGGCGCAAACCATGCACCTATCTTGCACCGACACTAACACCATCTCCAAACGAATTGAAACGTGATTTGATATGACCCGTGTCACCTTGAAGTTCTATCGGATGCGTCCAAAACGATTTTCGAGCCTATGGTACGTTCCGCGCAAACCGTGCACCTATCTTGAGTCAAGACTAGCACTATCTCCAAACAGACCGAAACGAGCTTCCACTTGAGCCTCGTCACGTAGGAGTACCATCGGGTGCGTCCAAAATGATTTCTGAGCCTATGATACATTTGGCGCAGACCGTGCACCTATCTTGCACCGACACTAACACCGTCTCCAAACAGACTGAAACGAGATTCCACAAGACCCCGTCACCACGGAGTTCCATCGTTTGCATCCAAAACGATTTCTGAGCCTATGGTACGTACGGTGCAAATCTTGCACCTATCTTGAGTCATGATTAGCACTATCTCCAAACTGACTGAGAACGAGTTTCCACTTGAGCCTCGTCACTTAGGAGTACCATCGGGTGCATCCAAAACGATTTCTATGCCTATGGTATGTTTGGCGCAAACTGTGCACCTATCTTGCACCGATACTAACACCATGTCCAAACGGATCAAAACGAGATTCGACATGACCCACTCACCTAGGAGTTGCATCGGGTGCATCCAAAACAATTTCTAAGCCTATGGTACGTTTGGCACAAACCATGCACCTATCTGCATCAGCAATATCTCCTAACGGACCGAAACAAGCTTCCACTTGAGCCTCGTCACGTAGGAGTACCACCGGGTGTGTCCAAAACGATTTCTGAGCCTATGATACATTTGGCGCAGACCATGCACCTATGTTGCACTGACGCTAACACCGTCTCCAAACGGACAGAAACGAGATTCCACATTTCCCTCGTCACCTAGAAGTTCCATCGGGTGCGTCCAAAATGATTTTCGAGCCTATGGTATGTTCGGCGCAAACAGTGCAACTATCTTGCGTCAAGACTAGTACTATCTCTAAACAGACCGAAACGAGCGTGCACGTGAGCCTGGTCACTTAGGAGTACCATCGGTGCATCCAAAACGGTTTCTGAGCCTATGGTACGTTTGGCGCAAACCATGCACCTATCTTGCACCGACACTAACACCGTCTCCAAACAGACTGAAATGAGATTCCACATGACCCCGTCACCACGGAGTTCCATCGTTTGCATCCAAAACGATTTCTGAGCCTATGGTACGTACGGTGCAAATCTTGCACCTATCTTGAGTCATGATTAGCACTATCTCCAAACTGACTGAGAACGAGTTTCCACTTGAGCCTCGTCACTTAGGAGTACCATCGGGTGCATCCAAAACGATTTCTAAGCCTATGGTATGTTTGGCGCAAACTGTGCACCTATCTTGCACCGATACTAACACCATGTCCAAACGGATCAAAACGAGATTCGACATGACCCACTCACCTAGGAGTTGCATCGGTTGCATCCAAAACAATTTCTAAGCCTATGGTACGTTTGGCACAAACCATGCACCTATCTGCATCAGCAATATCTCCTAACGGACCGAAACAAGCTTCCACTTGAGCCTCGTCACGTAAGAGTACCACCGGGTGTGTCCAAAACGATTTCTGAGCCTATGATACATTTGGCGCAGACCATGCACCTATGTTGCACTGACGCTAACACCGTCTCCAAACGGACAGAAACGAGATTCCACATTTCCCTCGTCACCTAGAAGTTCCATCGGGTGCGTCCAAAATGATTTTTGAGCCTATGGTACGTTTGGCGCAAACAGTGCAACTATCTTGCGTCAAGACTAGTACTATCTCTAAACAGACCGAAACGAGCGTGCACGTGAGCCTGGTCATCTAGGAGTACCATCGGGGCATCCAAAACGGTTTCTGAGCCTATGGTACGTTTGGCGCAACCATGCACCTATCTTGCACCGACTCTAACACCATCTCCAAACGAACCGAAACGTGATTCGATATGACCCGTGTCACCTAGGAGTTCCATCGGGTGCGTCCAAAACGATTTCTGAGCCTATGATACGTTCCGCGCAAACCGTGCACCTATCTTGAGTCAACATTAGCACTATGTCCAAACAGACCGAAACGAGCTTCCACCCGAGCCTCGTCACCTAGGAGTACCATCGGTGCATCCGAAACGGTTTCCGAGCCTATGGTACGTTTGGCGCAAACCATGCACCTATCTTGCACCGACACTAACACCGTCTCCAAACGAATTGAAACGTGATTTGATATGACCCGTGTCACCTTGGAGTTCCATGAGGTGCGTCCAAAATGATTTCCGAGCCTATGGTACGTTCCGCGCAAACCGTGCACCTATCTTGAGTGAAGATTAGCACTATCTCCAAACGGACCGAAACGAGCTTCCACTTGAGCCTCGTCACGTAGGAGTACCATCGGGTGCGTCCAAAACGATTTCTGAGCCTATGATACATTTGGCGCAGACCGTGCACCTATGTTGCACTGACACTAACACCGTCTCCAAACGGACAGAAACAAGATTCCACATGATCCACATCACGTAGGAGTTCCATCGGGCACGTCCGAAACGATTTTCGAGTCTATGGTACGTTCGGCGCAAACCGTGCACCTATCTTGCGTCAAGACTAGTACTATCTCTAAACAGACCGAAACGAGCGTGCACGTGAGCCTGGTCACTTAGGAGTACCATCGGTGCATCCAAAACGGTTTCTGAGCCTATGGTACGTTTGGCGCAAACCATGCACCTATCTTGCACCGACTCTAACACCATCTCCAAACGAACCGAAACGTGATTCGACATGACCCGTGTCACCTAGGAGTTCCATCGGGTGCGTCCAAAATGATTTCCGAGCCTATGGTACGTTTCGCGCAAACCGTGCACCTATCTTGAGTCAAGATTTGCACTATCTCCAAACGGACCGAAACGAGCTTCCGTTTGAGCCTCGTCACCTAGGAGTACCATCTGGTGCGTCCAAAATGATTTCTGAGCCATGGTATGTTTGGCGCAAACCGTGCACCTATCATGCAGCGACTCTAACATCGTCTCCAAACGGATCGAAACGAGATTCGACATGACCCACATCACGTAGGAGTTCCATCGGGCATGTCCAAAACAATTTCTAAGCCTATAGTACGTTCAGCGCAAACCGTGCACCTATCTACATCAAGACTAGCACTATCTCCAAACGGACCGAAACGAGCTTCCACATGAGGCTCGTCACCTACGAGTACCATCGGGTGTGTACAAAACGATTTCTGACCCTATGGTACGTTTGGGGCAAACCATGCACCTATCTTGCACCGACACTAACACCGTCTCCAAACAGACTGAAACGAGATTCCACATGACCCCGTCACCACGGAGTTCCATCGTTTGCATCCAAAAGCGATTTCGAGCCTATGGTACGTGACGGTGCAAATCTTGCACCTATCTTGAGTCATGATTAGCACTATCTCCAAACTGACTGAGAACGAGTTTCCACTTGAGCCTCGTCACTTAGGAGTACCATCGGGTGCATCCAAAACGATTTCTAAGCCTATGGTATGTTTGGCGCAAACTGTGCACCTATCTTGCACCGATACTAACACCATGTCCAAACGGATCAAAACGAGATTCGACATCACCCACTCACCTAGGAGTTGCATCGGGTGCATCCAAAACAATTTCTAAGCCTATGGTACGTTTGGCACAAACCGTGCACCTATCTGCGTCAGCAATATCTCCTAACGGACCGAAACAAGCTTCCACTTGAGCCTCGTCACGTAGGAGTACCATCGGGTGTGTCCAAAACGATTTCTGAGCCTATGATACATTTGGCGCAGACCATGCACCTATGTTGCACTGACGCTAACACCGTCTCCAAACGGACAGAAACGAGATTCCACATAACCCTTGTCACCTAGAAGTTCCATCGGGTGCGTCCAAAACGATTTTCGAGCCTATGGTACGTTCGGCGCAAACCGTGCAACTATCTTGCGACAAGACTAGTACTATCTCTAAACAGACCGAAACGAGCGTCCAAGTGAGCCTGGTCATCTAGGAGTACCATCGGGGCATCCAAAACGGTTTCTGAGCCGGTGGTACGTTTGGCGCAAACCATGCACCTATCTTGCACCGACACAAACACCGTCTCCAAACGAATTGAAACGTGATTTGATATGACCCGTGTCACCTTGGAGTTCCATCGGGTGCGTCCAAAACGATTTTCGAGCCTATGGTACGTTCTGCACAAACCGTGCACCTATCTTGAGTCAAGATTAGCACTATCTCCAAACGGACTGAAACGAGCTTCCACCTGAGCCTCGTCACCTAGGAGTACCATCGGTGCATCCAAAACGGTTTCTGAGCCTAAGCTACGTTTGGCGCAAACCATGCACCTATCTTGCACCGACACTAACACCGTCTCCAAACGAATTGAAACGTGATTTGATATGACCCGTGTCACCTTGGAATTCGATCAGGTGCGTCCAAAATGGTTTCCGAGCCTATGGTACGTTCCGCGCAAACCGTGCACCTATCTTGAGTGAAGATTAGCACTATCTCCAAACGGACCGAAACGAGCTTCCACTTGAGCCTCGTCACGTAGGAGTACCATCGGGTGCGTCCAAAACGATTTCTGAGCCTATGATACATTTGGCGCAGACTGTGCACCTATGTAGCACTGACACTAACACCGTCTCCAAACGGACAGAAACAAGATTCCACATGATCCACGTCACGTAGGAGTTCCATCGGGCACGTCCGAAACGATTTTCGAGTCTATGGTACGTTCGGCGCAAACCGTGCACCTATCTTGCGTCAAGACTAGTACTATCTCTAAACAGACCGAAACGAGCGTGCACGTGAGCCTGGTCACTTAGGAGTACCATCGGTGCATCCAAAAGCGTTTTCGAGCCTATAGTGCGTTTGGCGCAAACCATGCACCTATCTTGCACCGACTCTAACACCATCTCCAAACGAACCGAAACGTGATTTGACATGACCCATGTCACCTAGGAGTTCCATCGGGTGCGTCCAAAATGATTTCCGAGCCTATGGTACGTTCCGCGCAAACCGTGCACCTATCTTGAGTCAAGATTTGCACTATCTCCAAACGGACCGAAACGAGCTTCCGTTTGAGCCTCGTCACCTAGGAGTACCATCTGGTGCGTCCAAAATGATTTCTGAGCCATGGTATGTTTGGCGCAAACCGTGCACCTATCATGCAGCGACACTAACATCGTCTCCAAACGGATCGAAACGAGATTCGACATGACCCACATCACGTAGGAGTTCCATCGGGCATGTCCAAAACAATTTCTAAGCCTATGGTACGTTCAGCGCAAACCGTGCACCTATCTACATCAAGACTAGCACTATCTCCAAACGGACCGAAACGAGCTTCCACATGAGGCTCGTCACCTAGGAGTACCATCGGGTGTGTACAAAACGATTTCTGACCCTATGGTACGTTTGGCGCAAACCATGCACCTATCTTGCACCGACACTAACACCATCTCCAAATAGACTGAAACGAGATTCCACATGACCCCGTCACCACGGAGTTCCATCGTTTGCATCCAAAACGATTTCTGAGCCTATGGTACGTACGGTGCAAATCTTGCACCTATCTTGAGTCATGATTAGCACTATCTCCAAACTGACTGAGAACGAGTTTCCACTTGAGCCTCGTCACTTAGGAGTACCATCGGGTGCATCCAAAACGATTTCTAAGCCTATGGTATGTTTGGCGCAAACTGTGCACCTATCTTGCACCGATACTAACACCATGTCCAAACGGATCAAAACGAGATTCGACATGACCCACTCACCTAGGAGTTGCATCGGGTGCATCCAAAACAATTTCTAAGCCTATGGTACGTTTGGCACAAACCGTGCACCTATCTGCGTCAGCAATATCTCCTAACGGACCAAAACAAGCTTCCACTTGAGCCTTATCACGTAGGAGTACCACCGGGTGTGTCCAAAACGATTTTTGAGCCTATGATACATTTGGCGCAGACCATGCACCTATGTTGCACTGACGCTAACACCGTCTCCAAACGGACAGAAACAAGATTCCACATTTCCCTCGTCACCTAGAAGTTCCATCGGGTGCATCCAAAATGATTTTCGAGCCTATGGTACGTTTGGCGCAAACAGTGCAACTATCTTGCGTCAAGACTAGTACTATCTCCAAACAGACCGAAACGAGCGTGCACGTGAGCCTGGTCATCTAGGAGTACCATCGGTGCATCCAAAACGGTTTCTGAGCCTATGGTACGTTTGGCGCAAACCATGCACCTATCTTGCACCGACTCTAAATCCATCTCCAAACGAACCGAAACGTGATTCGACATGACCCGTGTCACCTAGGAGTTCCATCGGGTGCGTCCAAAACGATTTCTGAGCCTATGATACGTTCCGCGCAAAACCGTGCACCTATCTTGAGTCAACATTAGCACTATCTCCAAACGGACCGAAACGAGCTTCCACCTGAGCCTCGTCACCTAGGAGTACCATCGGTGCATCCAAAACGGTTTCTGAGCCTATGGTACGTTTGGCGCAAACCATGCACCTATCTTGCACCGACACTAACACCGTCTCCAAACGAGTTGAAATGTGATTTGATATGACCCGTGTCACGTTGGAGTTCCATCAGGTGCGTCCAAAATGATTTCCGAGCCTTGGTACGTTCCGCGCAAACCGTGCACCTATCTTGAGTGAAGATTAGCACTATCTCCAAACAGACCGAAACAAGCTTCCACTTGAGCCTCGTCACGTAGGAGTACCATCGGGTGCGTCCAAAACGATTTCTGAGCCTATGATACATTTGGCGCAGACCGTGCACCTATGTTGCACTGACACTAACACCGTCTCCAAACGGACAGAAACAAGATTCCACAAGATCCACATCACGTAGGAGTTCCATCGGGCACGTCCGAAACGATTTTTGAGTCTATGGTACGTTCGGCACAAACCGTGCACCTATCTTGCGTCAAGACTAGTACTATCTCTAAACAGACCGAAACGAGCGTGCACGTGAGCCTGGTCACTTAGGAGTACCATCGGTGCATCCAAAACGGTTTCTGAGCCTATGGTACGTTTGGCGCAAACCATGCACCTATCTTGCACCGACTCTAACACCATCTCCAAACGAACCGAAACGTGATTCGACATGACCCGTGTCACCTAGGAGTTCCATCGGGTGCGTCCAAAATGATTTCCGAGCCTATGGTACTTTCCGCGCAAACCGTGCACCTATCTTGAGTCAAGATTTGCACTATCTCCAAACGGACCGAAACGAGCTTCCGTTTGAGCCTCGTCACCTAGGAGTACCATCGGTGCATCCAAAACGGTTTCTGAGCCGATGGTACGTTTGGCGCAAACCATGCACCTATCTTGCACCGACACTAACACCGTCTCCAAACGAATTGAAACTTGATTTGATATGACCCGTGTCACCTTGGAGTTCCATCGGGTGCGTCCAAAATAATTTCTAAGCCTATGGTATGTTCAGCGCAAACCGTGCACCAATCTACATCAAGACTAGCTCTATCTCCAAACGGACCGAAACGAACTTCCACATGAGGCTCGTCACCTAGGAGTACCATCGGGTGTGTACAACACGATTTCTGACCCTATGGTACGTTTAGCGCAAACCATGCTCCTATCTTGCACCGACACTAACACCGTCTCCAAACAGACTGAAACGAGATTCCACATGACCCCGTCACCACGGAGTTCCATCGTTTGCATCCAAAACGATTTTCGAGCCTATAGTACGCACGGTGCAAATCTTGCACCTATCTTGAGTCATGATTAGCACTATCTCCAAACCGACCGAGAACGAGTTTCCACTTGAGCCTCGTCACTTAGGAGTACCATCGGGTGCATCCAAACGATTTCTAAGCCTATGGTATGTTTGGCGCCAAACTGTGCACCTATCTTGCACCGATACTAACACCATGTCCAAACGGATCAAAACGAGATTCGACATGACCCACTCACCTAGGAGTTGCATCGGGTGCATCCAAAACAATTTCTAAGCCTATGGTACGTTTGGCACAAACCGGCGCACCTATCTGCGTCAAGAATATCTCCTAACGGACCAAAACAAGCTTCCACTTGAGCCTTGTCACGTAGGAGTACCACCGGTGTGTCCAAAAGCGATTTACGAGCCTATGATACATTTGGCGCAGACCATGCACCTATGTTGCACTGACGCTAACA
This sequence comes from Miscanthus lutarioriparius, assembly GCA_904845875.1. Taxonomy (NCBI): domain Eukaryota; kingdom Viridiplantae; phylum Streptophyta; class Magnoliopsida; order Poales; family Poaceae; genus Miscanthus; species Miscanthus lutarioriparius. The sequence continues at coordinate 51,480 of CAJGYO010000294.1, forward strand.
CCGTCTCCAAACGGACAGAAACGAGATTCCACATGACCCTCGTCACCTAGAAGTTCCATCGGGTGCATCCAAAATGATTTTCGAGCCTATGGTACGTTTGGCGCAAACAGTGCAACTATCTTGCGTCAAGACTAGTACTATCTCTAAACAGACCGAAACGAGCGTGCACGTGAGCCTGGTCATCTAGGAGTACCATCGGTGCATCCAAAACGGTTTCTGAGCCTATGGTACGTTTGGCGCAAACCATGCACCTATCTTGCACCGACTCTAAATCCATCTCCAAACGAACCGAAACGTGATTCGACATGACCCGTGTCACCTAGGAGTTCCATCGGGTGCGTCCAAAACGATTTCTGAGCCTATGATACGTTCCGCGCAAACCTGCACCTATCTTGAGTCAACATTAGCACTATTTCCAAATGGACCAAAACGAGCTTCCACCGAGCCTCGTCACCTAGGAGTACCATCGGTGCATCCAAAGCGGTTTCGAGCCTATGGTACGTTTTGGCGCAAACCATGCACCTATCTTGCACCGACACTAACACCGTCTCCAAAGCGAGTTGAAACGTGATTTGATATGACCCGTGTCACGTTGGAGTTCCATCAAAAGCGCCCAAAATGATTTCCGAGCCTTGGTACGTTCCGCGCAAACCGTGCACCTATCTTGAGTGAAGATTAGCACTATCTCCAAACGGACCGAAACAAGCTTCCACTTGAGCCTCGTCACGTGGGGAGTACCATCGGGTGCGTTCAAAAGCGATTTCGAGCCTATGATACATTTGGCGCAGACCGTGCACCTATGTTGCATCGACACTAACACCGTCTCCAAACGGACGAAACAAGATTCCACATGATCCACATCACGTAGGAGTTCCCTCGGGCACGTCCGAAACGATTTTCGAGTCTATGGTACGTTCGGCACAAACCGTGCACCTATCCTGCGTCAAGACTAGTACTATCTCTAAACAGACCGAAACGAGCGTGCACGTGAGCCTGGTCACTTAGGAGTACCATCGGTGCATCCAAAACGGTTTCTGAGCCTATGGTGCGTTTGGCGCAAACCATGCACCTATCTTGCACCGACTCTAACACCATCTCCAAACGAACCCGAAGCGTGATTCGACATGACCCGTGTCACCTAGGAGTTCCATCGGTGCGCCCAAAATGATTTCCGAGCCTATGGTGCGTTCGCGCAAAACCGTGCACCTATCTTGAGTCAAGATTTGCACTATCTCCAAACGGACCGAAACGAGCTTCCGTTTGAGCCTCGTCACCTAGGAGTACCATCGGTGCATCCAAAACGGTTTCTGAGCCGATGGTACGTTTGGCGCAAACCATGCACCTATCTTGCACCGACACTAACACCGTCTCCAAACGAATTGAAACTTGATTTGATATGACCCGTGTCACCTTGGAGTTCCATCGGGTGCGTCCAAAACAATTTCTAAGCCTATGGTATGTTCAGCGCAAACCGTGCACCTATCTACATCAAGACTAGCTCTATCTCCAAACGGACCGAAACGAACTTCCACATGAGGCTCGTCACCTAGGAGTACCATCGGGTGTGTACAAAACGATTTTTGAACCTATGGTACGTTTGGCGCAAACCATGCACCTATCTTGCACCGACACTAACCCGTCTCCAAACAGACTGAAACGAGATTCCACATGACGCCGTCACCTCGGAGTTCCATCGTTTGCATCCAAAACGATTTCTGAGCCTATGGTACGTTCGGTGCAAATCTGGCACCTATCTTGAGTCATGATTAGCACTATCTCCAAACTGACTGAGAACGAGTTTCCACAAGAGCCTCGTCACTTAGGAGTACCATCGGGTGCATCCAAAATGATTTCTAAGCCTATGGTATGTTTGGCGCAAACTGTGCACCTATCTTGCACCGATACTAACACCATGTCCAAACGGATCAAAACGAGATTCGACATGACCCACTCACCTAGGAGTTGCATCGGGTGCATCCAAAATAATTTCTAAGCCTATGGTACGTTTGGCACAAACCATGCACCTATTTGCGTCAGCAATATCTCCTAACGGACCGAAACAAGCTTCCAATTGAGCCTCGTCACGTAGGAGTACCATCGGGTGTGTCCAAAACGATTTCTGAGCCTATGATACATTTGGCGCAGACCATGAACCTATGTTGCACTGACGCTAACACCGTCTCCAAACGGACAGAAACGAGATTCCACATGACCCTCGTCACCTAGAAGTTCCATCGGGTGCGTCCAAAACGATTTTCGAGCCTATGGTACGTTCATCGCAAACCGTGCAACTATCTTGCGTCAAGACTAGTACTATCTCTAAACAGACCGAAACGAGCGTGCACGTGAATCTGGTCATCTAGGAGTACCAACGGTGCATCCAAAATGGTTTCTGAGCCTATGGTATGTTTGGCGCAAACCATGCACCTATCTTGCACCGACTCTAACACCATCTCCAAACGAACGGAAACGTGATTCGACATGACCCGTGTCACGTAGGAGTACCATCGGGTGTGTCCAAAACGATTTCTGAGCCTATGATACATTTGGCGCAGACCACGCACCTATGTTGCACTGACACTAACACCGTCTCCAAACGGACAGAAACGAGATTCCACATGACCCACGTCACCTAGAAGTTCCATCGGGTGTGTCCAAAACAATTTTCGAGCCTATGGTACGTTCGGCGCAAACCGTGCACCTATCTTGCGTCAAGACTAGTACTATCTCTAAACAGAACAAAACGAGCGTGCACGTGAGCCTGGTCACCTAGGAGTACCATCGGTGCATCCAAAACGGTTTCTGAGCCTATGGTATGTTTGGCGCAAACCATGCAACTATCTTGCACCGACACTAACACCATCTCCAAACGAACCGAAACGTGATTCGACACGACCCGTGTCACCTAGGAGTTCCATCGGGTGCGTCCAAAATGATTTCTGAGCCTATGGTACGTTCCGCGCAAACCGTGCACATATCTTGAGTCAAGATTTGCACTATCTCCAAACGGACCAAAACGAGCTCCCGTTTGAGCCTCGTCACCTAGGAGTACCATCTGGTGCGTCCAAAATGATTTCTGAGCCATGGTATGTTTGGCGCAAACCGTGCACCTATCATGCAGCGACACTAACATCGTCTCCAAACGGATCGAAACAAGATTCGACATGACCCACATCACGTAGGAGTTCCATCGGGCACGTCCAAAACAATTTCTAAGCCTATGGTACGTTCAGCGCAAACCGTGCACCTATCTACATCAAGACTAGCACTATATCCAAACGGACCGAAACGAGCTTCCACATGAGGCTCGTCACCTAGGAGTACCATCGGGTGTGTACAAAACGATTTCTGAACCTATGGTACGTTTGGCGCAAACCATGCACCTATCTTGCACCGACACTAACACCATCTCCAAACAGACTGAAACGAGATTCCACATGACCCCGTCACCTCGGAGTTCCATCGTTTGCATCCAAAACGATTTCTGATCCTATGGTACGTTCAGTGCAAATCTTGCACCTATCTTGAGTCATGATTAGCACTATCTCCAAACTGACTGAGAACGAGTTTCCACTTGAGCCTCGTCACTTAGGAGTACCATCGGGTGCATCCAAAACGATTTCTAAGCCTATGGTATGTTTGGCGTAAACTGTGCACCTATCTTGCACCGATACTAACACCATGTCCAAACGGATCGAAACGAGATTCGACATGACCCACATCACGTAGGAGTTCCATCGGGCACGTCCAAAACAATTTCTAAGCCTATGGTACGTTCAGCGCAAACCGTGCACCTATCTACATCAAGACTAGCATTATCTCCAAACGGACCAAAACGGGCTTCCTCATGGTTTATACATGCCTCTTCCTGTTCCAAGTGCACCGTGGGAAGATATTTCAATGGACTTTGTTTTAGGACTGCCTAGAACAAAGAAGGGGAGGGATAGTGTGTTTGTTGTTGTGGACAGATTTTCTAAAATGACACATTTCATACCATGTCATAAGAGCGATGATGCTACACATGTTGCTGATTTGTTCTTTCATGAGATTGTTCGATTGCACGGTGTGCCAAACACCATTGTTTCTGATCGGGATGCAAAATTTATTAGTCATTTTTGGAGAACTTTGTGGGTTAAGCTGGGGACTAAGCTTTTATTTTCCACTACTTGTCATCCCCAAACTGATGGACAAACTGAGGTTGTCAATAGAACATTATCTACTTTGCTTAGGGCTGTTTTGAAAAAGAACATAAAAATGTGGGAAGAGTGCTTGCCTCATGTTGAGTTTGCTTATAATCGTTCATAGCATTCTACCACTAAGAAAAGCCCTTTTGAGATTGTTTATGGGTTTGTGCCACGTGCTCCTATTGATTTGTTACCTCTTCCGACCTTGGAGCGAGTGAACTTTGATGCTAAACAACGTGCTGAACTGATCTTAAAATTGCATGAAACCACTAAAGAGAAAATAGAGTGCATGAATGCAAAGTATAAACTAGCTGGTAGCAAAGGGAAGAAACATGCCATTTTTGAACCTGGTGATCTAGTTTGGCTCCATTTGAGAAAAGATAGGTTCCCTGATTTGCGAAAGTCTAAGTTGCTGCCTAGAGCTGATGGTCCTTTTAAAGTGTTAATGATAATGCGTACAAACTTGAGCTACCTGCAGCTTTTGGGGTTAGCCCCACATTTAACATTGCAGATTTGAAGCCATATTTGGGAGAAGAGGATGAACTAGAGTCGAGGACGACTCAAATGCAAGAAGGGGAGGATGATGAGGACATCCCTTCCATTGATACAACCACACCTGCTGCACAACAAGGTCCGATGACAAGAGCTCGAGCACGACAACTTAATTATCAGGTAAAGTCGTTCCTCGCTGTTCATACAAACTCGTCTCAGAATTGGATGCTACTAAATCATGGTGATGATTGTCTTATTCTTAGGAATGTTGGTCAAGACCCCATTGCCTCATGTTTAGACCCCATGATGAGGATGGAGCAGCCGAACAAGTGGGAATCATCATTAATGGGGTGCTCAGCTCATTTCGAGACAGCAGGAAGCATTCCATCAAAAGTACCATAACTCCTTGATACGAGATCCAATGAAGCTGGTTTTTGACTTGTTGGAAAGAGCGCGTCGTTCTCTTTCACATGGGTCCAACCCCACTATCAGAATCTACCGAAGCTGTGCAAAGCAAGCCAAAGGACGCACGGACCTACAGCTTGGGCCTGGGCCTTGTACTGACTACATCCCATTGAGGGACGCCCAGATTAGGGTTTCCCACTCCCCCTTGTCCTCTCCTCCTTATAAACAGAGCCAGCAGCCATCAGAATGAGGGTGGGTTTTGTTTAGATGCAAGATAGCTTTTGCTTCTTCCTTGTAAACGCGTGTGTCGGCTAGACCACCCGATTTGCTTGTTTCAAGACCCCAACTTGTGATTCAGATTCAGCCTTTGGCTTAAATCCGTGAGTTATTTGCTTGTTCATCTTGTTCTTGCTTCTTCTCGGTTGCTTGCAGGTTCATGGTGTTATTGGCACGACAACAACATCACAATCGGAGACGGTGTACCTGTTGCTAAGGCGCAGCAACCTTGTGGTCGTTGTAGTCGGACAGCCAACGTCGAATCCACCCCAAATCGAGTTTATCCACACTCACCAAAAGATCAGGAACAACCCCTTGTCCCATCATGTGGTATCAGAGCAAGGTTCTTTGGTGAGTGATTTATCGTTCATTACTTTTCCTATAGTCCAGAAATATAAAAATAGGATAGAACTGAAATTCCAAACACAAGTTTGAGCCTTGCTGATCTGCTTAGTTCTTTGCTTGTTGAGTTTGTGGTTTACATCGTGGTGTCAAGTGCTGGTTCTTAGGTTCTAATCCTTTAGAGTTTCGAGTTCTTGTCATGTTTGAGTCTCCACACAATCCGTTGTTGCCTTTCCCCCACTTCAGCCGCTGCAATCTCCACCAATACCACCACCACCACCACCACCAAAAGCACCGCTGCTCTCTCCACCTTTTCGCTGAAACCCTCACCACCATCACCTTCAGCCGCGCCTACACAAACACTACCTTATGCACCTGTCCTTTTGGTGCAAATCTGAGTACACTCAGTTATGAAAATAAGAGAGTTCAAATTGCATATTTGTACTACTTGTTGCAATCCTTATCCCTAGTAAAAGGAAGTCTATGCTACTTGCTGCATTCTTGTTATAATCATATTGCAAAAGTTCAGTTTGTGCTACTTGTCGAAAAGAAAAGAAAAGAAAAGAAAAGAAAAAGAAAATAGAAAAGAAAAAGAAAGGAAAAGGAGGAAAGAAAGAAAAAAGAAGGGTTAAGTTGATGCTATTTACTCTCATCATTTCCATTGTTTGCTACTGTCCGGTGACAACATTTGTGTCTAGGCTCGCGTCTCTAGCACGAGTTAGCCTAGGACCAGCACGGTACTATCTTTGAACACTTATTCAACTTGCATTGACTAACGTGGTTCCAGCTATACCTTGATTTTTTAAGCCACCTACAGCTCCACAAATTATCTACAATGTCATAGGGTTCTACTTACTACTACTTGTGTTGTTCTTGTCATCGCCAACACCATCTGCATAGCAAGGTAAGGACATGTAAGAACTCGGTTGCACATGCTGAGAGAATGAAAATTGTTGCCACCTAATTCAGTTAGTTGGTAGGACATATTTTCTTGTGATTCCCTTGCTACATACTAACCATGGCAGGAGAAGGTGAAAGGACCCTCCACAATCACCTCGATCAAAAGCCTTCTTTGCAACACTTTGAACGCAAAGTGAGGCTCTCCATGCTGAACACCTTGATGAGGATGTTCGTGTCACCAATGAGCGCCTTGGTCAATTGGAGACGGCTCAGATTGAGACCAACACCAAGTTGTCTTCCTTGGAAGGCACTCTTGGTTCTGTTAATACATCTCTTGTAGGTGTCTTGGAGCGATTGGAGAGGATGGAACAGAATCGCTGTGATGGTTTCGAACAGCGCAAATCACAACAACAACAACACCATGGGCAGTGCTCTGGTCATGATGAAGAAGAATATGCAGCGGACATCGAGCTAGATGAGGAGGTGAATGGTCATCGACGCATCGAACAACATCGCCGCCGCCATGAGATAGGTCCTCGCCCACCACGACAAGAGGTACGTGCCAATGACTCATTTGGAAAGATTAAATTCACCATATACGCTTTTGATGGCAGGTATAATCCTGATATGTACCTTAGTTGGGAATTAGCTGTTGATCGAAATTTACTTGCCATGATTTCCACGAGGACAAACATGTTAGGGGCTGCAACTAGTGAGTTTACTCGACTTTGCTCTGTTTGGTGGTATGAATACCATCGTAAGAACCCAAATAACACACCAACTTGGGATGCTTTGAAACGGGTCATGCGGGCCAGATTTGTTCCTTCTTATTATGATCTTTTACATAAGTTGCAACAATTGAGGCAAGGATCCAAATCTGTAGAAGAGTACTATCAAGAGCTACAAATGGGTATGCTTCGTTGCGGGCTAGAGGAAAATGAGGATGGTGCCATAGCTAGAGTTATGGGTGGGCTGAACCGGGAGATTCACGACATTCAAGCTTACAAGGAATATAATTCTATCAATCTATGATCACCTATGTTGCACTGACACTAACACCGTCTCCAAATGGACAGAAACGAGATTCCACATGACCCACATCACGTAGGAGTTCCATCGGGCACGTCCAAAACAATTTCTAAGCCTATGATACGTTCAGCGCAAACCGTGCACCTATCTACATCAAGACTAGCACTATCTCCAAACGGACCGAAACGAGCTTCCACATGAGGCTCGTCACCTAGGAGTATCATCGGGTGTGTACAAAACGATTTCTGAACCTATGGTACGTTTGGCGCAAACCATGCACCTATCTTGTTCCGACACTAACACCGTCTCCAAACGGACTGAAACGAGATTCCACATGACCCCGTCACCTCGGTGTTCCATCGTTTGCGTCCAAAACGATTTCTGAGCCTATGGTACGTTCGGTGCAAATCTTGCACCTATCTTGAGTCATGATTAGCACTATCTCCAAACTGACTGAGAACGAGTTTCCACTTGAGCCTCGTCACTTAGGAGTACCATCGGGTGAATCCAAAATGATTTCTAAGCCTATGGTATGTTTGGCGCAAACTGTGCACCTATCTTGCACCGAAACTAACACCATGTCCAAACGAATCAAAACGAGATTTGACATGACCCACTCACCTAGGAGTTGCATCGGGTGCATCCAAACCAATTTCTAAGCCTATGGTATGTTTGGCACAAACCGTGCACCTATCTGGGTCAGCAATATCTCCTAACGGACCAAAACAAGCTTCCACTTGAGCCTCGTCACGTAGGAGTACCATCGGGTGTGTCCAAAATGATTTCTGAGCCTATAATACATTTGGCGTAGACCATGCACCTATGTTGCACCGACTCTAACACCATCTCCAAACGAACCGAAACATGATTCGACATGACCCGTGTCACCTAGGAGTTCCATCGGGTGCGTCCAAAACGATTTCTGAGCCTATGGTACGTTCCGCGCAAACCGTAAACCTATCTTGAGTCAACATTAGCACTATCTCCAAACGGACCGAAACGAGCTTCCACCTGAGCCTCGTCACCAAGGAGTACCATCGGTGCATCCAAAATGGTTTCTGAGCCTATGGTACATTTGGCGCAAACCATGCACCTATCTTGCACCGAGACTAACACCGTCTCCAAACGAATTGAAACGTGATTTGATATGACCCGTGTCACCTTGGAGTTCCATCGGGTGCGTACAAAATGATTTCCGAGCCTATGGTACGTTCCGCGCAAACCGTGCACCTATCTTGAGTCAAGATTTGCACTATCTCCAAACAGACCGAAATGAGCTTCCGTTTGAGCCTCGTCACCTAGGAGTACCATCTGGTGCGTCCAAAATGATTTCTGAGCCATGGTATGTTTGGCACAAACCGTGCACCTATCATGCAGCGACACTAACACCGTCTCCAAACGGATCGAAACGAGATTCGACATGACCCACATCACGTAGGAGTTCCATCGGGCACGTCCAAAACAATTTCTAAGCCTATGGTACGTTCAGCGCAAACCGTGCACCTATCTACATCAAGACTAGCACTATCTCCAAACGGATCGAAACGAGCTTCCACATGAGGCTCGTCACCTAGGAGTACCATCGGGTGTGTACAAAACGATTTCTGAACCTTTGGTACGTTTGGCGCAAACCATGCACCTATCTTGCACCGACACTAACACCGTCTCCAAACAGACTGAAACGAGATTCCACATGACCCCGTCACCTCGGAGTTCCATCGTTTGCATCCAAAACGATTTCTGAGCCTATGGTACGTTCGGTGCAAATCTTGCACCTATCTTGAGTCATGATTAGCACTATCTCCAAACTGGCTGAGACGATTAGCACTATCTTGCACCGACTCTAACACCATCTCCAAACAAACCGAAACATGATTCGACATGACCCGTGTCACCTAGGAGTTCCATCGGGTGCATCCAAAACGATTTCTGAGCCTATGGTACGTTCCGCGCAAACCGTAAACCTATCTTGAGTCAACATTAGCACTATCTCCAAACGGACCGAAACGAGCTTCCACCTGAGCCTCGTCACCAAGGAGTACCATCGGTGCATCCAAAATGGTTTCTGAGCCTATGGTACATTTGGCGCAAACCATGCACCTATCTTGCACCGAGACTAACACCGTCTCCAAACGAATTGAAACGTGATTTGATATGACCCGTGTCACCTTGGAGTTCCATCGGGTGCGTCCAAAATGATTTCCGAGCCTATGGTACGTTCTGCGCAAACCGTACACCTATCTTGAGTCAAGATTAGCACTATCTCCAAACAGATCGAAACGAGCTTCAACTTGAGCCTCGTCACGTAGGAGTACCATCGAAAAGCGCCCAAAAGCGATTTTCGAGCCTATGATACATTTGGCGCAGACCGTGCACCTATGTTGCACTGACACTAACACCGTCTCCAAACGGACAGAAACGAGATTCCACATGACCCACATCACGTAGGAGTTCCATCGGGCACGTCCAAAACAATTTCTAAGCCTATGGTACGTTCAGCGCAAACCATGCACCTATCTACATCAAGACTAGCACTATCTCCAAACGGACTGAAACGAGCTTCCACATGAGACTCGTCACCTAGGAGTACCATCGGGTGTGTACAAAACGATTTCTGAACCTATGGTACGTTTGGCGTAAAGCATGCACCTATCTTGCACCGACACTAACACCGTCTCCAAACAGACTGAAACGAGATTCCACATGACCCCGTCACCTCGGAGTTCCATCGTTTGCATTCAAAACGATTTCTGAGCCTATGGTACGTTCGGTGCAAATCTTGCACCTATCTTGAGTCATGATTAGCACTATCTCCAAACTGACTGAGAACGAGTTTCCACTTGAGCCTCGTCACCTAGGAGTACCATCGGTGCATCCAAAATGGTTTCTGTGCCGATGGTACGTTTGGCGCAAACCATGCACCGATCTTGCACCGACACTAACACCGTCTCCAAACGAATTGAAACGTGATTTGATATGACCCGTGTCACCTTGGAGTTCCAACGGGTGCGTCCAAAACAATTTCCGAGCGTATGGTACGTTCCGCGCAAACCGTGCACCAATCTTGAGTCAAGATTAGCACTATCTCCAAACGGACCGAAACGAGCTTCCACTTGAGCCTCGTCACGTAGGAGTACCATCGGGTGCGTCCAAAATGATTTCTAAGCCTATGATACACTTGGCGCAGACCATGCACCTATGTTGCACTGACGCTAACACCGTCTCCAAACGGATAGATACGAGATTCCACATGACCCACGTCACCTAGAAGTTCCATCGGGTGCGTCGAAAACGATTTTCGAGCCTATGATACGTTCGACGCAAACTGTGCACCTATCTTGCGTCAAGACTAGTACTATCTCTAAACAGACCGAAACGAGCGTGCACGTGAGCCTCGTCACCTAGGAGTACCATCGGTGCATCCAAAACGATTTCTAAGCCTATGGTATGTTTGGCGCGAACTGTGCACCTATCTTGCACCGATGCTAACACCATGTCCAAACGGATCAAAATGAGATTCAACACGACCCACTCACCTAGGAGTTGCATCGGGTGCATCCAAAACAATTTCTAAGCCTATAGTATGTTTGGCACAAACCGTGCACCTATCTGCGTCAGCAATATCTCCTAACGGACCGAAACAAGCTTCCAGTTGAGCCTCGTCACGTAGGAGTACCATCGGGTGTCTCCAAAATGATTTCTGAGCCTATGATACATTTGGCGCAGACCATGCACCTATATTTCACTGACGCTAACACCGTCTCCTAACGGACAGAAATGAGATTCCACATGACCCACGTCACCTAGAAGTTCCATCGGGTGCGTCCAAAATGATTTTCGAGCCAATGGTACGTTCGGCGCAAACCGTGCACCTACCTTGTGTCAAGACTAGTACTATCTCTAAACAGACCGATACGAGCGTGCACGTGAGCCTCGTCACCTAGGAGTACCATCGGTGCATCCAAAACGATTTCTGAGCCTATGGTACGTTTGGCGCAAACCATGCACCTATCTTGCACCGACTCTAACAACATCTCCAAACGAACCGAAACATGATTCGACATGACCCGTGTCACCTAGGAGTTCCATCGGGTGTGTCCAAAACAATTTCTGAGCCTATGGTACGTTCTGCGCAAACTATGCACCTATCTTGAGTCAACATTAGCACTATCTCCAAACAGACCGAAACGAGCTTCCACATGAGGCTCGTCACGTAGGAGTACCATCGGGTGTGTACAAAACGATTTCTTGACCTATGGTACGTTTGGCGAGAAACCATGCACCTATCTTGCACCGACACTAACACCGTCTCCAAACGGACTGAAACGAGATTCCACATGACCCCGTCACCTCGGAGTTCCATCGTTTGCATCCAAAACGATTTCTGAGCCTATGGTACGTTCGGTGCAAATCTTGCACCTATCTTGAGTCATGATTAGCACTATCTCCAAACTGACTGAGAACGAGTTTCCAATTGAGCCTCGTTACTTAGGAGTACCATCGGGTGCATCCAAAACGATTTCTAAGCCTATGGTATGTTTGGCGCAAACTGTGCACCTATCCAGCACCGATACTAACACCATGTCCAAACAGATCAAAACGAGATTCGACATGACCCACTCACCTAGGAGTTGGATCGGGTGCATACAAAACAATTTCTAAGCCTATGGTACGTTTGGCACAAAACGTGTAGCTATCTGCGTCAGCAATATCTCCTAACGGGCCGAAACAAGCTTCCACTTGAGCCTCGTCACGTAGGAGTACCATCGGGTGTGTCCAAAATGATTTCTGAGCCTATGATACATTTGGCACAGACCATGCACCTATGTTTCATCGACGCTAACACCGTCTCCAAACGGATGAAATGAGATTCCACATGACCCACGTCACCTAGAAGTTCCATCGGGTGCGCCCAAAAGCGATTTTTTAGCCTATGGTGCGTCAAGCAAAAACTGCACCTATCTTGCGTCCAAGACTAGTACTATCTCTAAACAGAGATCAAACGAAGCGTGCACGTGAGCCTCGCCACCTAGGAGTACCATCAGTGCATCCAAAACGGTTTCTGAGCCTATGGTACGTTTGGCGCAAACCATGCACCATATCTTGCACCGACTCTATCACCATCTCCAAACGAACCGAAACATGATTCGACATGACCTGTGTCACCTAGGAGTTCCATCGGGTGCGTCCAAAATGATTTCTGAGCCTATGGTACGTTCCGCGCAAACCGTGCACCTATCTTGAGTCAACATTAGCACTATCTCCAAACAGACCGAAACGAGCTTCCACCTAAGCCTCGTCACCTAGGAGTACCATCGGTGCATCCAAAACGGTTTCTGAGCCTATGGTACGTTTGGCGCAAATCATGCACCTATCTTGCACCGACACTAACACCGTCTCCAAACGAACTGAAACGTGATTTGATATGACCCGTGTCACCTTGGAGTTCCATCGGGTGCGTCCAAAACGATTTCTGAGCCTATGGTACGTTCCGCCCAAACCATGCACCTATCTTGAGTCAAGATTTGCACTATCTCCTAACGGACCAAAACGAGCTTCCACTTGGGCCTCGTCACGTAGGAGTACCATTGGGTGTGTCCAAAACGATTTCTGAGCCTATGATACATTTGGCCAGACCATGCACTTATGTTGCACTGACACTAACACCGTCTCCAAATGGACAGAAACGAGATTCCACATGACCCACGCCACCTAGAAGTTCTATCGGGTGCGTCCAAAACGATTTTTGAGCCTATGGTACATTCGGCGCAAACCTTGCACCTATCTTGCGTCAAGACTAGTACTATCTCTAAACAGACCGAAACGAGCGTGCACGTGAGCCTCGTCACCTAGGAGTACCATTGGTGCATCCAAAACGGTTTCTGAGCCTATGGTACGTTTGGCGCAAACCATGCAACTATCTTGCACCGACACTAAGGGCATCTCCAAACGAACGGAAACGTGATTCGACATGACCCGTGTCACCTAGGAGTTCCATCGGGTGCGTCCAAAACGATTTCCGAGCCTATGGTACGTTCCGCGCAAACCGTGCACCTATCTTGAGTCAAGATTTGCACTATCTCCAAACGGACCAAAACGAGCTTCCGTTTGAGCCTCGTCGCCTAGGAGTACCATCTGGTGTGTCCAAAATGATTTCTGAGCCATGGTATATTTGGCGCAAAACGTGCACCTATCATGTAGCGACACTAACACCGTCTCCAAACCGAACGAAACGAGATTCGGCATGACCCACATCACGTAGGAGTTCCATCGGGCACGTCCAAAACAATTTCTAAGCCTATGGTACGTTCAGCGCAAACCGTGCACCTATCTACATCAAGACTAGCACTATCTCCAAACGGACCGAAACGAGCTTCCACATGAGGCTCATCACCTAGGAGTACCATCGGGTGTGTACAAAACGATTTCTGAACCTATGGTACATTTGGCGCAAACCATGCACCTATCTTGCACCGACACTAACACCATCTCCAAACGGACTGAAACAAGATTCCATATGACCCCGTCACCTCGGAGTTCCATCGTTTGCATCCAAAACGATTTCTGAGCCTATGGAACGTTCGGTGCAAATCTTGCACCTATCTTGAGTCATGATTAGCACTATCTCCAAACTGACTGAAAACGAGTTTCACTTGAGCCTCGTCACTTAGGAGTACCATCGGGCGCATCCAAAACGATTTCTAAGCCTATTGTATGTTTGGCGCAAACTGTGCACCTATCTTGCACCGATGCTAACACCATGTCCAAACGGATCAAAACCAGATTCGACATGACCCACTCACCTAGGAGTTGCATCGGGTGCATCCAAAACAATTTCTAAGCCTATGGTATGTTTGGCACAAACCGTGCACCTATATGCATCAGCAATATCTCCTAACGGACCAAAACAAGCTTCCACTTGAGCCTCGTCACGTAGGAGTACCATCGGGTGTGTCCAAAACGATTTCTGAGCCTATGATACATTTGGCGCAGACCACACACCTATGTTGCACTGACGCTAACACCATCTCCAAACGGACAGAAACGAGATTCCACATGACCCAAGTCACCTAGAAGTTCCATCGGGTGCGTCCAAAACGATTTTCGAGCCTATGGTACGTTCGGCCAAACCGTGCACCTATCTTGCATCAAGACTAGTATTATCTCTAAACAGACCGAAATGAGCGTGCACGTGAGCCTCGTCACCTAGGAGTACCATCGGTGCATCCAAAACGGTTTCTGAGCGTATGGTACGTTTGACGCAAACCATGCAACTATCTTGCACCAACACTAACACCATGTCCAAATGAACCGAAATGTGATTCGACATGGCCCGTGTCACCTAGGAGTTCCATCGGGTGCGTCCAAAATGATTTCTGAGCCTATGGTACGTTCCGCGCAAACCGTGCACCTATCTTGAGTCAACATTAGCACTATCTCCAAACGGACCAAAACGAGCTTCCACCTGAGCCTCGTCACCTAGGAGTACCATCGGTGCATCCAAAACGATTTCTGAGCCTCTGGTACGTTTAGCGCAAACCATGCACCTATCTTACACCGACACTAACACCGTCTCCAAACGAATTGAAACGTGATTTGATATGACCCGTGTCACCTTTGAGTTCCATCGGGTGCGTCCAAAACGATTTTCGAGCCTATGGTACGTTCCGCGCAAACCGAGCACCTATCTTGAGTCAAGATTAGCACTATCTCCAAACGGACCGAAACGAGCTTCCACTTGAGCCTCGTCACGTAGGAGTACCATCGGGTGCGTCCAAAATGATTTCTGAGCCTATGATACATTTGGCGTAGACCATGCACCTATTTTGCACTGACACTAACACCGTCTCCAAACGGACAGAAACGAGATTCCACATGACCCACATCACGTAGGAGTTTCATCGGGCACGTCCAAAACAATTTCTAAGCCTATGGTACGTTCAGCGCAAACCGTGCACCTATGTACATCAAGACTAGCGCTATCTCCAAACGGACCGAAACGAGCTTCCACATGAGGCTCGTCACCTAGGAGTACCATTGGGTGTGTACAAAACGATTTCTGAACCTATGGTACGTTTGGCGCAAACCATGCACCTATCTTGCACTGACACTAACACCGTCTCCAAACAGACTGCAACGAGATTCCACATGACCCCGTCACCTCGGAGTTCCATCGTTTGCATCCAAAATGATTTCTGAGCCTATGGTACGTTCGGTGCAAATCTTGCACCTATCTTAAGTCATGATTAGCAGTATCTCCAAACTGACTGAGAACGAGTTTCCACTTGAGCCTCGTCACTTAGGAGTACCATCGGGTGCATCCAAAACGATTTCTAAGCCTATGGTATGTTTGGTGCAAACTGTGCACCTATCTTGCGCCGATACTAACACCATGTCCAAACGGATCAAAACGAGATTCGACATGACCCACTCACCTAGGAGTTGCATCGGGTGCATCCAAAACAATTTCGAAGCCTATGGTATGTTTGGCACAAACCGTGCACCTATCTGCGTCAGCAATATCTCCTAACGGACCGAAACAAGCTTCAACTTGAGCCTCGTCACATAGGAGTACCATCGGGTGTGTCCAAAACAATTTCTGAGCCTATGATACATTTGGCGCAGACCATGCACCTATTTTGCACTGACGCTAATACCGTCTCGAAACGGACAGAAACGAGATTCCACATGACCCACGTCACCTAGAAGTTCCATCGGGTGCGTCCAAAACGATTTTCGAGCCTATTGTACGTTCGGCGCAAACCGTGCACCTATCTTGCGTCAAGACTAGTACTATCTCTAAACAGACCGAAACGAGCGTGCACGTGAGCCTTGTCACCTAGGAGTACCATCGATGCATCAAAAACGGTTTCTGAGCCTATGGTACGTTTGGCGCACACCATGCACCTATCTTGCACCGACTCTAACACCATCTCCAAACAAACCGAAACGTGATTCGACATGACCCGTGTCACCTAGGATTTCCATCGGGTGTGTCCAAAACGATTTCTGAGCCTATGGTACGTTCCCCGCAAACCGTGCACCTATCTTGAGTCAACATTAGCAATATCTCCAAACAGACCGAAACATGCTTCCACCGAGCCTCGTCACCTAGGAGTACCATCGGTGCATCCAAAACGGTTTCTGAGCCTATGGTACGTTTGGCGCAAACCATGCACCTATCTTGCACCGACACTAACACCGTCTCCATACGAACTGAAACGTGATTTGATATGACCCGTGTCACCTTGGAGTTCCATCGGGTCCGTCCAAAATGATTTCCGAGCCTATGGTACGTTCCGCGCAAACCGTGCACCTATCTTGAGTCAAGATTAGCACTATCTCCAAACGGACCGAAACGAGCTTCCACTTGAGCCTCGTCACGTAGGAGTACCATCTGGTGCGTCCAAAACGATTTCTGAGCCTATGATACATTTGGCGCAGACCATGCACCTATGTTGCACTGACGCTAACACCGTCTCCAAACGGACCGAAACGAGATTCCAGATGACCCACGTTACCTAGAAGTTCCATCGGGTGCGTCCAAAATGATTTTCGAGCCTATGGTACGTTCGGCGCAAACCGTGCACCTATCTTGCATCAAGACTAGTACTATCTCTAAACAGACCAAAACGAGCATGCATGTGAGCCTCGTCACCTAGGAGTACCATCGATGCATCCAAAACGGTTTCTGAGCCTATGGTACGTTTGGCGCAAACCATGCACCTATCTTGCACCGACTCTAAGACCATCTCCAAACGAACCGAAACGTGATTCGACATGACCCGTTTCACCTAGGATTTCCATCGGGTGCGTCCAAAACGATTTCTGAGCCTATGGTACTGATGAGGACATCAACGCCGATCATACATCAAGTGAGTTCCTTCTTGAGCTCTTGTCCATCCTGTTTAGATCTTGGAGACACGTGCACTCTTGTTTTGATTAGGAATCAAGTAGAAGACCGAAAGGAAAAAGGACTCGCGTAGGCTGGATTCGGACTGCAGCACACCTCCAACTGGCGACGGTCGCCACGGTTACATACGGAGTCGGATTGGGGTGATTCTGGACTTGTTGGAAAGCTAATAAAGTCTACTTTCATACGGATCTGTCCTCGTACTCATACCTGCTCAGAAGCGGCGTCAACAGTCCAAAAATCACCGAGAGGTCTATTCTGTCCAGGGTGCTGCGCCACCTTAAGTTAGCCCAATGGGCTTGTATCGTTTAGAGTGCAGTAGGGACACATCCTAGGGTTGGAGCACGACCCAAACTCTCTTGTGGTCGTCCTCCACACGTCATATACCCCTTAGCCGCCACCAGGAACACTTGGGTTTTGTTTAGATCAAGTTTAGCCATCGCTACTTGCTTGTAGGCGCGCATGCTGATCCAGTCGCCCGTCTCCTTGTCTTCGAAACCCCACTCATAATAAGATTCAGAGTAAACCTTCAATTTTATCTTGCAATTTCAGTGCTTGTTTCCTCGTTCTTGCTAGTTCTTCGATTGCTTGCAGGACGGGAGCCCTAGGGGCTGGTTGTCGTGCTCCACAAGATCGTGACGGCCTTGGGAAGTGGTGTATCGGTCGCTAAGGCGTGGTCTTGGAAGGCTGTAGTCGGGCCGTGAACGTCATCTCCATCCACCAATCGAGTTATCTCACGCCTCTCATTGAAAGATCGACCACAAACCCTTGCGGGTTCATATCAGTTGGTAATCAGAGCAAGGTTTATTGGTGAGAGACTTCCAATTCTTCGCTGTTTTAATTTTCCTAGTCCAGAGAAAGCCAAAAAAATATAGTAGATTAGTTTACCCACAATCCTATCAACCCTTTGAGCCTTTGCTAGCACTGCTTAGTTAGGGCTTGTTGAGTTTTCGGTTGCATCGGTTGTGTCGAGTTGCTGGTCTTAGTGTCTATTCCTTTAGAGTTTTGAGTTCTATCACGTTTTGGTCACCACGAGATCCACCATCACCATATACATAGTTGCTGCATTTCTGCCACCACGGATCCATATGATGTCCGATTTGGGAGTTTAAATACAATCTGAAAACTTGAAGTTGTCCTCTTTCCAACGGATCTGACCTTGCAGCAAAATTCGATCTGAGCACTCCACAATCTTCCAAGATATTTCTGCATCTGCTGTAATAACAAGAGTTGTTAATCTAAATTCGAAGGGGCTGTGTGCAATAGCCTTATTGTTAGGGTTGTCATAGTACCAAACAAAATATTTAGGGCCCTGTGAAAAAAGAAGAAAAAAGAAGAAAAAAAAGACAAGAGAAGGAGAAAAAAGAAGGGGCTGAATCTGTTATTTTCTTTGTGCTGTGCTAGTTGCTCTTTTTCAGTGACTACCTTTGTGCCTAGGCTCACGTCCCTAGCATGCTTTAGCCTAGGACCAGCACAGTACCGCCGTTGAACGATTATTGAGCTTGCTTTTGTGATTAACGTGGTGCTAGTACTTCCTTGCTTCAGCCCACCTATAGCTCCACATATTTCGACTACAGCTTGACAGGTGTTGTTGTTGCGGCACCGATACACTTCATTCCACGGTTGCAGACTTGTTGGTTGCCGTCACCTCCTGTTTGGCCTGGTAAGAACTTGTAAGGGCTTGTTTTAAACAAGTTGAGTTTGAGAGAATTACAACCGACACATTCTAGTAGTTGACAGGACGATACATATTATTTTTGTGTTTCTTGTTTTCTACTAATCATGACAGGTGATACGGAAATTTTTGAGCTGTTGAAACTAGACCCTCATATCCAGGATGTCATTCAACACTTGCCGTTATACGATGGTAAGTTTGATGCTAAAGCTTACATTGATTGGGAGCTAAAAGTAGATAATAAATTTGATGAGCATGACCTGTCTGAGAAACAAAAGATTTATATTGCCTCCAATGTTTTGACTGAATTTGCTTTGCTAGAATGGAAACACATTTGTAGGCACAACAAAGTTCCAGAATCTTGGGAAGACTTCAAATTTCTTTTTAGAGATGCATTTGTTCCTGCATATTATGCTGATTATTTGCTTGCAAAATTAGACAACTTGAAGCAAGATAGTAGGACTGTAAAAGCATACTACCATAATTTTAAGATTTGCATCATGTTTGGTGGATTAGATGAATGCATGGAAGATGTTATAAGTAGGTTCATGAGAGGGCTCAATTCTGAAATTCAAACCTTGTTAATTAGCAATTCTTATAGCCATATTGGTCAATTGTTTTGTCTTACTCTCAATGCTGAAAAAGAGATTCTATTATCTGTGAATAAGAATGATGTGACCCATAATGTCCAAAATTTGTCCACTCTGCATGCTAATGAAGAGCAACAAATAGTGGAACCCACTACTGATTTTCCTTTGTCACAAAATGAATTACTTGCTGTTTCTTGTGATAAAGAGGAGTTGTGTGCTGATGATTCTTTTACTCCTATGCCACAAGTAGCGAATAAGTGTGATACTTTTGGTTTGGAACCATACAAATGTGCTGAAGATAAGCTTTTTCATCCTATTACATGTGCACAAGATGAACTGAATTTGCTATCCTCTTTAAATACTTTCGGTTATATTGAATTTGATATTCTGTGTAATCTAAATTGTCTAAAAGAGAAACTTAAATTTGATTCTGGTTTGCCAAGTTTTAATCATTGTTTGCTTCATGCAATTGGCAAATATGACAGCAAAGAAGAATATTTGGTGCATAAAGTTTATATTTGCTCTAATCTCAAATATACTTTTGGGCCACAATACCATGATCAAATTGAGGGCTGCACTAACACTAATGATGTCTTGCAAAGTTTTTCTAGTTTTTCCCATATGCAACAGGATAAATATCAAGAAGGGGAGCACGGTTCACTTTTACCTACAACACATCCTCCAACAAAGGTCAAACCGAGGACGGTTTGCTGTCAAGAAGGGGAGAATGATGAGGACATCATTGGCTCAAATATGATCATGCCAACCACTTCTATACCAAAGGTGCAACCATTCTATATGAGGCTTATCATTGATGCATTTGATGAATTGGTGCTCCACCATAAAATGTGTATATTTTCATTTTCAGAATTACTTACATGGATCAAGGGAAGGTTTGATTGCATATGGAAAGCATGGAAGGTTAATGAAGTTGATTGGGGACCAAATCCAAGTATTCCCAACGTCCTCCACCTGGACACCACGTCACTTTTGGTCCAAGGAAAGAAAGAGATCAAATCCAACACGTTTTGGGGCTGGATTCGGACTCCAGGACTGCTCCAACTTGTGATGTTCACCACGGTCGTATACGGACTCGGATTGGGGCGTTCAAGTACTTCATGGAATCCTTATGAAGTCTATTTTCACATGGGTCTGGAATCATGTCCATAACTGCTCTGAGGCGGCCGCAATGACCGAATTACTACCGAGAGGTTTTCTGTTCAAAGGTGCTGCGTCGCCTTAGTTTGGTCCAATGGGCCGTGTATCAAGTCAGGTCCATTAGGGACACATCCTAGGGTTGGAACACGACCCCAACACCCTGGTGGTCATCCTTCCACCTTCATATACCCCTTAGCCGCCACCAAGAACAGTTGGGTTTTGTTTTGTTGAAAGTTTAGCCATTGCTACTTCCTTGTAGACGTGTGTGTCGACTAGACCATCCGTTCTACTCGATTCAGAACCCCAACTTTGTGATTTCAGATTGGTTTTCATCTCCATATTTGCAATTGAGTTGCTTGTTCTACTTGTTCTTGCTTGTTCCTCGATTGCTTGCAGGAATTAGCCTAGTGGTTTGGTTGATCGTGCTCCACAAGATCGCGACGGCCGTTGGAGGTGGTGTATCGGTTGCTAAGGCGCAGCTTGGAAGGCTGTAGTCGTGCCATGAACGTCGTCTCCACCCATCAATCGAGTTATCCCACACCTCTCATCAAAAGATCGAGAACAAACCCTAGCAGGATCATATCAGTTGGTATCAGAGCTACTAGACAAGTGCAAGAACTACTAGACAAAGGAAATTCAGCGACAAGTGCAAGAACTACTGGACAAAGGTTATGTGCGTGAGTCTCTTAGTCCTTGTGCTGTTCCAGTGATTTTAGTTCCTAAGAAAGATGGAACATGGCGCATGTGTGTTGATTATAGGGCTATTAATAATATCACCATTCGATATCGACACCCTATTCCACGATTAGATGATATGCTTGATGAATTGAGTGGTGCTGTTGTGTTTTCAAAGGTTGATTTGCGTAGTGGGTACCACCAGATTCGTATGAAATTGGGAGATGAATGGAAAACTGCTTTCAAAACTAAGTTCAGTCTATATGAGTGGTTAGTCATGCCTTTTGGGTTAACTAATGCACCTAGTACTTTCATGAGATTAATGAACGAGGTTTTGCGTGCTTTCATTGGGAAATTTGTTGTCGTCTATTTTGATGATATACTGATTTGTAGCAAATCCATGGATGGACACCTTGATCACTTACGTCTTTGTTTTCAATGCTCTACGTGATGCACGTTTGTTTGGTAACCTTGAGAAGTGCACTTTTTGCACCGATCGAGTATCGTTTCTTGGCTATGTTGTCACTCCACGGGAATTGAGGTTGATAAAGCCAAGGTGGAAGCTATACAAGGATGGCTGTACCACGACGGTCACACAAGTGCGGAGTTTCCTAGGACTTCTTTGGTTTCTATCGCCGCTTTGTGAAGGACTTCAAAGCACCATTGTTGCACCATTGAATGAGCTTACAAAGAAGGGAGTGCCCTTTTCTTGGGGCAAAGCACAAGAGCACGCCTTCCATGTGCTTTGAAAGATAAGTTAACACATGCACCTCTACTCCAACTCCCCGATTTTAATAAGACTTTCGAGCTTGAATGTGATGCGAGTGGAATTGGATTGGGTGGTGTTTTGTTACAAGAAGGCAAACCTGTTGCATACTTTAGTGAGAAATTGAGCGGGCCTATTCTTAATTATTCTACATATGATAAGGAATTATATGCTCTAGTGCGGACATTAGAAACATGGCAAAGCATTATTTGTGGCCCAAAGAATTTGTTATACATTACGATCATGAATCTTTGAAGCATATTCATAGTCAAGGAAAACTGAATCGTAGACATGCAAAATGGGTTGAATTTATTGAATCTTTTCCTTATGTTATCAAACACAAGAAAGGGAAGGATAATATCATTGCAGATGCATTGTCTAGGAGATATACTTTCTTTGAATCAACTTGATTACAAGATCTTTGGATTAGAAACAATTAAAGACCGATATGCTCATGATGCTGATTTTAAAGAAGTGTCTGCTGCATTGTAAAGATGGGAAAACGTGGAACAAATTCATCGTCAATGATGGGTTTGTGTTTAGAGCTAACAAGCTATGCATTCCAGCCTAGCTCGTTTGCTTGTTGTTGCTGCAGAAGCGCATGGAGGTGGCTTGATGGGGCATTTTGGAGCGAAGAAGACGGAGGACATTCTTGCTAGTCATTTCTTTTGGCCAAAGATGCGACGAGACGTGGAGAGATTTGTTGCTCATTGCACAACATGTCAAAAGGCTAAGTCCCGGTTGAATCCACACGGTTTGTATATGCCTCTTCCTGTTCCTGGTGCTCCTTGGGAGGATATTTCTATGGATTTTGTGTTTGTTTATGGCTTGTTACCACGTGCTCCTATTGATTTAATGCCATTGCCAAGTTCTAAAAAGTTGAATTTTGATGCTAAGCAACGTCTTTGAATTGATGCTAAAACTACATGAAACCACTAAAGAAAAATATAGAGCTTATGAATGCTAAGTACAAATTTGCTAGAGATAAAGGTAGAAGGAATTGATTCTTGAACCTGGAGATTTGGTTTGGTTGCATTTGCAAAAGGATAGGTTTCCTGAATTAAGAAAATCTAAATTGATGCCTAGAGCGGATGGTCCTTTTAAAGTGATGCAACGAATAAATGAGAATGCATATAAGCTTGATCTTCCTGTAGATTTTGGGGTTAGTCCCACATTTAACATTGCAGATTTGAAGCCTTATTTGGGTGAGGAAGATGAGCTTGAGTCGAGGACGACTCAAATTCAAGAAAGGGAGGACGATGAGGACATCAACACCGATCATACATCCACGCCGTCCACGCCGACACCTGCTGGTCCTATTACTCGTGCTTGTGCTCGAAAACTTAATCATCAAGTGAGTTTCTTCTTGAGCTCTTGTCCATCCTGTTTAGATCTTGGAGACACGTGCACTCTTGTTTTGATTAGGAATCAAGGAGAAGACCGAAAGGGAAAAGGACTCGCGTAGGCTGGATTCGGACTGCAAAGACACCTCCAATCTGGCGACTGTCGCCACGGTTACATACTGAGTCGGATTGGGGTGATTCTGGACTTGTTGGAAAGCTAATAAAGTCTACTTTCATACGGATCTGACCTTGTACTCATACCTGCTCAGAAGCGGCGTCAACAGTCCAAAAATCACCGAGAGGTCTATTCGTCCCGGTCTGCGCCACCTTAAGTTAGCCCAATGGGCTTGTATCGTTTAGAGTCCGAAGAGGGAAGCATCCTAGGGTTGGAGCACGACCCAAACTCTCTTGTGGTCGTCCTCCACACGTCATATACCCTTAGCCGCCACCGGGAACACTTGGGTTTTGTTTAGATCAAGTTTAGCCATCGCTACTTGCTTGTAGTAGCGCGTCTTTGATCCGGGCGCCCGTCTCCTTGTCTTGAAACCCCACTCATAAAAAGATTCAGTGTGAAACCTTCAATTTTATCTTGCAATTTCAAGTGCTTGTTTCCTCGTTCTTGCTAGTTCTTCGATTGCTTGCAGGACGGGAGCCCTAGGGGCTGGTTGTCGTGCTCCACAAGATCGTGACAGCCTTGGGAAGTGGTGTATCGGTCGCTAAGGCTCGGTCTTGGAAGGCTGTAGTCGGGCCGTGAATGTCATCTCCATCCACCAATTGAGTTATCTCACGCTTCTCATCGAAAGATCGACCACAAACCCTTGCGGGTTCATATCAGTACGTTCCGCACAAACCGTGCACATATCTTGAGTCAACATTAGCACTATCTCCAAATGGATCGAAATGATTCTAGATCCATGTGAAAATAGACTTCATAAGGATTCTATGAAGTACTTGAACGCCCCAATCCGAGTCCGTATGCGACCGTGGTGAACATCACAAGTTGGAGCTGTCCTGGAGTCCGAATCCAGCCCCAAAACGTGTTGGATTTGATCTCTTTCTTTCCTTGGACCAAAAGTGACGTGGTGTTCAGGTGGAGGACGTTGGGAATACTTGGATTTGGTCCCCAATCAACTTCATTAACCTTCCATGCTTTCCATATGCAATCAAACCTTCCGTTGATCCATGTAAGTAATTCTGAAAATGAAAATATACACATTTTTTGGTGGAGCACCAATTCATCAAATGCATCAATGATAAGCCTCATATAGAATGGTTGCACCTTTGGTATAGAAGTGATTGGCATGGTCATATTTGAGCCAATGATGTCCTCATCATTCTCCCCTTCTTGACAGCAAACCGTCCTCGGTTTGACCTTTGTTGGAGGATGTGTTGTAGGTAAAAGTGAACCGTGCTCCCCTTCTTGATATTTATCCTGTTGCATATGGGAAAAACTAGGAAAACTTTGCAAGACATCATTAGTGTTAGTGCAGCCCTCCATTTGATCAAGGTATTGTGGCCCAAAAGGATATTTCAGATTAGAGCAAATATAAACTTTATGCACCAAATATTCTCCTTTGCTGTCATATTTGCCAATTGCATGAAGCGAACAATGATTAAAACTTGGCAAACCAGAATCAAATTTAAGTTTCTCTTTTAGACAATTTAGATTACACGGAATATCAAATTCAATATAACCCAAAGTATTTAAAGAGGACAACAAATTCAGTTCATCTTGTGCACAAGTAATAGGATGAAAAATCTTATCTTCAGCACATTTGTATGGTTCCAAACCAAAAGTATCACACTTATTCGCTACTTGTGGCATAGGAGTAAAAGAATCATCAGCACATAACTCCTCTTTATTACAAGGAACAACAAGTAATTCATTTTGTGACAAAGGAAAATCAGTAGTGGGTTCCACGATTTGTGGCTCCTCATTAGAATGCAGAGTGGATAAATTTTGGACATTATGGGTCACATCATTCTTATTCACAGATAATAGAATCTCTTTTCCAGCATTGAGAGCAAGACAACAATTGACCAATATGGCTATAAGAATTGCTAATGAACAAGGTTTGAATTTTAGAATTGAGACCTCTCATGAACCTACTCATAACATCTTCCATGCAAATCTTAAAATATGATGCAAATCTTAAAATCATGGTAGTATGCTTTTGCAGTCCTACTATCTTGCTTCAAGTTGCCTAATTTTGCAAGCAAATAATCAGCATAATATGCAGGAACGAATGCATCTCTAAAAAGAAATTTGAAGTCTTCCCAAGATTCTGGAACTTTGTTGTGCCTACAAATGTGTTTCCATTCTAGCAAAGCAAATTCAGTCAAAAACATTGGAGGCAATATAAATCTTTTGTTTCTCAGACAGGTCATGCTCATCAAATTCATTATCTACTTTTAGCTCCCAATCAATGTAAGCTTTATGATCAAACTTACCATCATATACCGGCAAGTGTTGAATGACATCCTGAATATGAGGGTCTAATTTCAATGACTCAAAAATCTTCGTATCACCGTCATGATTAGTAGAAAACAAGAAACACAAAAAATATGTATCCTCCTATCAACTACTAGGATGTGTCGGTTGTAATTCTCTCAAACTCAACTTGTTAAAACAAGCCCTTACAAGTTCTTACCAAGCCAAACAGGAGGTGATGGCAACCAACAAGTCTGCAACCATGGAATGAAGTGTGTATCGGTGCCGCAACAACAACAACACCTGTCAAGCTATAGTTGAAATATGTGGAGCTATAGGTGGGTGAAGCAAGGAAGTACTAGCACCATGTTAGTCACAAAAGCAAGCTGAATAATCGTTCAACGGTGGTATTGTGCTGGTCCTAGGCTAAACCATGCTTGAGACATGAGCCTAAGCACAAAGGTAGTCACTGAAAAAGAGCAACTAGCACAGCACGAAGAAAATAACAGATTCAACCGCTTTTTCTTCTCCCTCTCTTGTCTTTTTTCTTCTTTTTTTTTTTTTTTCAGCAGAGCCCTAAATATTTTTGTTTGGTACTATGACAACCCAAACAATAAGGCTATTGCACACAGCCCCTTCGAATTCAGATTTAACAACTCTTGTTATTACAGCAGATGCGGAAATCTCTAGGAAGATTGTGGAGTGCTCAGATCGAATTTTGCTGCAAGGTCAGATCCGTTGGAAAGAAGACAACTTCAAGTTTTCAGATTGTATTTAAACTCCCAAATCGGACATCATATGGATCCGTGGTGGCAGAAACGCAGCAACGATGTATATGGTGATGGTGGATCTCGTGGTGACCAAAACGTGATAGAACTCAAAACTCTAAAGGAATAGACACTAAGACCAGCAACTCGACACAACCGATGCAACCGAAAACTCAACAAGCCCTAACTAAGCAGTGCTAGCAAAGGCTCAAAGGGTTTATAGGATTGTGGCTAAACTAATCTACTATATTTTTTTGGCTTTTTCTGGACTAGGAAAATTAAAACAGTGAAGGATTGGAAGTCTCTCACCGATAAACCTTGCTCTGATTACCAACTGATATGAACCCGCTAGGGTGAATCCCGATCTTTCGATGAGAGAAGGTGGATAACTCGATTTGGGGATGGAGATGACGTTCACGTCCCGACTACAACCATCCAAGGATGCTGCGCCTTAGCAACCGATACACCACCTCCAACGGCTGTCGCGATCTTGTGGAGCACGATCAACCAAACCACTAGGGTAATTCCTGCAAGCAATTGAGGAACAAGCAAGAACAAGTAGAACAAGCAACTCAATTGCAAATATGGAGATGAAAAACCAATCTGAACTCACAAAGTTGGGGTTCTGAATCAAGTAGAACGGATGGTCTAGTCGACACACGCGTCTACAAGGAAGTAGCAATGGCTAAACTTTCAACAAACAAAACCCAACTGTTCTTGGTGGCGGCTAAGGGGTATATGAAGGTGGAAGGATGACCACCAGGGTGTTGGGGTCGTGCTCCAACCCAAGTACGCGTCCCTAATAAACCCAACTTGATACACGGCCCATTGGACCAAACTAAGGCGACGCAGCACCTTTGAACAGAAAACCTCTCGGTAGTAATTTGGTCATTGCGGCCGTCTCAGAACAGTTAAGGACATGATTCTAGATCCATGTGAAAATAGACTTCATAAGGATTCCATGAAGTACTTGAACGCCCCAATCCGAGTCCGTATGCGACCGTGGTGAACATCACAAGTTGGAGCTGTCCTGGAGTCCGAATCCAGCCCCAAAACGTGTTGGATTTGATCTCTTTCTTTCCTTGGACCAAAAGTGACGTGGTGTCCAGGTGGAGGACGTTGGGAATACTTGGATTTGGTCCCCAATCAACTTCATTAACCTTCCATGCTTTCCATATGCAATCAAACCTTCCCTTGATCCATGTAAGTAATTCTGAAAATGAAAATATACACATTTTTTGGTGGAGCACCAATTCATCAAATGCATCAATGATAAGCCTCATATAGAATGGTTGCACCTTTGGTATAGAAGTGATTGGCATGGTCATATTTGAGCCAATGATGTCCTCATCATTCTCCCCTTCTTGACAGCAAACCGTCCTCGGTTTGACCTTTGTTGGAGGATGTGTTGTAGGTAAAAGTGAACCGTGCTCCCCTTCTTGATATTTATCCTATTGCATATGGGAAAAACTAGGAAAACTTTGCAAGACATTATTAGTGTTAGTGCAGCCCCTCCATTTGATCAAGGTATTGTGGCCCAAAAGGATATTTCAGATTAGAGCAAATATAAACTTTATGCACCAAATATTCTCCTTTGCTGTCATATTTGCCAATTGCATGAAGCGAACAATGATTAAACCTTGGCAAACCAGAATCAAATTTAAGTTTCTCTTTTAGACAATTTAGATTACACGGAATATCAAATTCAATATAACCCAAAGTATTTAAAGAGGACAACAAATTCAGTTCATCTTGTGCACAAGTAATAGGATGAAAAATCTTATCTTCAGCACATTTGTATGGTTCCAAACCAAAAGTATCACACTTATTTGCTACTTGTGGCATAGGAGTAAAAGAATTATCAGCACATAACTCCTCTTTATTACAAGGAACAGCAAGTAATTCATTTTGTGACAAAGGAAAATCAGTAGTGGGTTCCACGATTTGTGGCTCCTCATTAGAATGCAGAGTGCATAAATTTTGGACATTATGGGTCACATCATTCTTATTCACAGATAATAGAATCTCTTTTCCAGCATTGAGAGCAAGACAACAATTGACCAATATGGCTATAAGAATTGCTAATGAACAAGGTATGAATTTTAGAATTGAGACCTCTCATGAACCTACTCATAACATCTTCCATGCAAATCTTAAAATATGATGCAAATC
Organism: Miscanthus lutarioriparius; assembly: GCA_904845875.1. Lineage (NCBI taxonomy): Eukaryota > Viridiplantae > Streptophyta > Magnoliopsida > Poales > Poaceae > Miscanthus > Miscanthus lutarioriparius. The sequence goes on from CAJGYO010000294.1 coordinate 80,598, forward strand.
TTAAAATCATGGTAGTATGCTTTTGCAGTCCTACTATCTTGCTTCAAGTTGCCTAATTTTGCAAGCAAATAATCAGCATAATATGCAGGAACGAATGCATCTCTAAAAAGAAATTTGAAGTCTTCCCAAGATTCTAGAACTTTGTTGTGCCTACAAATGTGTTTCCGTTCTAGCAAAGCAAATTCAGTCAAAAACATTGGAGGCAATATAAATCTTTTGTTTCTCAGACAGGTCATGCTCATCAAATTCATTATCTACTTTTAGCTCCCAATCAATGTAAGCTTTATGATCAAACTTACCATCATATACCGCCAAGTGTTGAATGACATCCTGAATATGAGGGTCTAATTTCAACCACTCAAAAATCTTCGTATCACCTGTCATGATTAGTAGAAAACAAGAAACACAAAAAAAATATGTATCTTCCTATCAACTACTAGGATGTGTCGGTTGTAATTCTCTCAAACTCAACTTGTTAAAACAAGCCCTTACAAGTTCTTACCAAGCCAAACAGGAGGTGACGGCAACCAACAAGTCTGCAACCATGGAATGAAGTGTATCGGTGCCGCAACAACAACACCTGTCAAGCTGTAGTTGAAATATGTGGAGCTATAGGTGGGCTGAAGCAAGGAAGTACTAGCACCATGTTAGTCACAAAAGCAAGCTGAATAATCGTTCAACGGTGGTATTGTGCTGGTCCTAGGCTAAACCATGCTAGAGACATGAGCCTAAGCACAAAGGTAGTCACTGAAAAAGAGCAACTAGCACAGCACGAAGAAAATAACAGATTCAGCCCCTTCTTTCTTCTCCTTCTCTTGTCTTTTTTTCTTCTTCTTTTTTCCTTTTTTCGCAGAGCCCTAAATATTTTGTTTGGTACTATGACAACCCAAACAATAAGGCTATTGCACACAGCCCCTTCGAATTCAGATTTAACAACTCTTGTTATTACAGCAGATGCGGAAATCTCTAGGAAGATTGTGGAGTGCTCAGATCGAATTTTGCTGCAAGGTCAGATCCGTTGGAAAGAAGACAACTTCAAGTTTTCAGATTGTATTTAAACTCCCAAATCAAACATCATATGGATCCGTGGTGGCAGAAATGCAGCAACGATGTATATGGTGATGGTGGATCTCGTGGTGACCAAAACGTGATAGAACTCAAAACTCTAAAGGAATAGACACTAAGACCAGCAACTCGACACAACCGATGCAACCGAAAACTCAACAAGCCCTAACTAAGCAGTGCTAGCAAAGGCTCAAAGGGTTTATAGGATTGTGGCTAAACTAATCTACTATATTTTTTTGGCTTTTTCTGAACTAGGAAAATTAAAACAGTGAAGGATTGGAAGTCTCTCACCGATAAACCTTGCTCTGATTACCAACTGATATGAACCCGCTAGGGTGAATCCTGATCTTTCGATGAGAGAAGGTGGATAACTCGATTTGGGGATGGAGATGACGTTCACGTCCCGACTACAACCATCCAAGGATACTGCGCCTTAGCAACCGATACACCACCTCCAACGGCTGTCGCGATCTTGTGGAGCACGATCAACCAAACCACTAGGGTAATTCCTGCAAGCAATCGAGGAACAAGCAAGAACAAGTAGAACAAGCAACTCAATTGCAAATATGGAGATGAAAAACCAATCTGAACTCACAAAGTTGGGGTTCTGAATCAAGTAGAACGGATGGTCTAGTCGACACACGCGTCTACAAGGAAGTAGCAATGGCTAAACTTTCAACAAACAAAACCCAACTGTTCTTGGTGGCGGCTAAGGGGTATATGAAGGTGGAAGGATGACCACCAGGGTGTTGGGGTCGTGCTCCAACCCAAGTACGCGTCCCTAATAAACCCAACTTGATACACGGCCCATTGGACCAAACTAAGGCGACGCAGCACCTTTGAACAGAAAACCTCTCGGTAGTAATTTGGTCATTGCGGCCGTCTCAGAACAGTTAAGGACATGATTCTAGATCCATGTGAAAATAGACTTCATAAGGATTCCATGAAGTACTTGAACGCCCCAATCCGAGTCCGTATGCGACCGTGGTGAACATCACAAGTTGGAGCTGTCCTGGAGTCCGAATCCAGCCCCAAAACGTGTTGGATTTGATCTCTTTCTTTCCTTGGACCAAAAGTGACGTGGTGTCCAGGTGGAGGACGTTGGGAATACTTGGATTTGGTCCCCAATCAACTTCATTAACCTTCCATGCTTTCCATATGCAATCAAACCTTCCCTTGATCCATGTAAGTAATTCTGAAAATGAAAATATACACATTTTTTGGTGGAGCACCAATTCATCAAATGCATCAATGATAAGCCTCATATAGAATGGTTGCACCTTTGGTATAGAAGTGATTGGCATGGTCATATTTGAGCCAATGATGTCCTCATCATTCTCCCCTTCTTGACAGCAAACCGTCCTCGGTTTGACCTTTGTTGGAGGATGTGTTGTAGGTAAAAGTGAACCGTGCTCCCCTTCTTGATATTTATCCTATTGCATATGGGAAAAACTAGGAAAACTTTGCAAGACATTATTAGTGTTAGTGCAGCCCTCCATTTGATCAAGGTATTGTGGCCCAAAAGGATATTTCAGATTAGAGCAAATATAAACTTTATGCACCAAATATTCTCCTTTGCTGTCATATTTGCCAATTGCATGAAGCGAACAATGATTAAACCTTGGCAAACCAGAATCAAATTTAAGTTTCTCTTTTAGACAATTTAGATTACACGGAATATCAAATTCAATATAACCCAAAGTATTTAAAGAGGACAACAAATTCAGTTCATCTTGTGCACAAGTAATAGGATGAAAAATCTTATCTTCAGCACATTTGTATGGTTCCAAACCAAAAGTATCACACTTATTTGCTACTTGTGGCATAGGAGTAAAAGAATTATCAGCACATAACTCCTCTTTATTACAAGGAACAGCAAGTAATTCATTTTGTGACAAAGGAAAATCAGTAGTGGGTTCCACGATTTGTGGCTCCTCATTAGAATGCAGAGTGCATAAATTTTGGACATTATGGGTCACATCATTCTTATTCACAGATAATAGAATCTCTTTTCCAGCATTGAGAGCAAGACAACAATTGACCAATATGGCTATAAGAATTGCTAATGAACAAGGTATGAATTTTAGAATTGAGACCTCTCATGAACCTACTCATAACATCTTCCATGCAAATCTTAAAATATGATGCAAATCTTAAAATCATGGTAGTATGCTTTTGCAGTCCTACTATCTTGCTTCAAGTTGCCTAATTTTGCAAGCAAATAATCAGCATAATATGCAGGAACGAATGCATCTCTAAAAAGAAATTTGAAGTCTTCCCAAGATTCTAGAACTTTGTTGTGCCTACAAATGTGTTTCCGTTCTAGCAAAGCAAATTCAGTCAAAAACATTGGAGGCAATATAAATCTTTTGTTTCTCAGACAGGTCATGCTCATCAAATTCATTATCTACTTTTAGCTCCCAATCAATGTAAGCTTTATGATCAAACTTACCATCATATACCGCCAAGTGTTGAATGACATCCTGAATATGAGGGTCTAATTTCAACAACTCAAAAATCTTCGTATCACCTGTCATGATTAGTAGAAAACAAGAAACACAAAAAAAATATGTATCTTCCTATCAACTACTAGGATGTGTCGGTTGTAATTCTCTCAAACTCAACTTGTTAAAACAAGCCCTTACAAGTTCTTACCAAGCCAAACAGGAGGTGATGGCAACCAACAAGTCTGCAACCATGGAATGAAGTGTATCGGTGCCGCAACAACAACACCTGTCAAGCTATAGTTGAAATATGTGGAGCTATAGGTGGGCTGAAGCAAGGAAGTACTAGCACCATGTTAGTCACAAAAGCAAGCTGAATAATCGTTCAACGGTGGTATTGTGCTGGTCCTAGGCTAAACCATGCTTGAGACATGAGCCTAAGCACAAAGGTAGTCACTGAAAAAGAGCAACTAGCACAGCACGAAGAAAATAACAGATTCAGCCGCTTCTTTCTTCTCCTTCTCTTGTCTTTTTTTCTTCTTCTTTTTTCTTTTTTTCGCAGAGCCCTAAATATTTTGTTTGGTACTATGACAACCCAAACAATAAGGCTATTGCACACAGCCCCTTCGAATTCAGATTTAACAACTCTTGTTATTACAGCAGATGCGGAAATCTCTAGGAAGATTGTGGAGTGCTCAGATCGAATTTTGCCTGCAAGGTCGATCCGTTGGAAAGAAGACAACTTCAAGTTTTCAGATTGTATTTAAACTCCCAAATCGGACATCATATGGATCCGTGGTGGCAGAAACGCAGCAACGATGTATATGGTGATGGTGGATCTCGTGGTGACCAAAACGTGATAGAACTCAAAACTCTAAAGGAATAGACACTAAGACCAGCAACTCGACACAACCGATGCAACCGAAAACTCAACAAGCCCTAACTAAGCAAAGTGCTAGCAAAGGCTCAAAGGGTTTATAGGATTGTGGCTAAACTAATCTACTATATTTTTTTTGGCTTTTTACGGACTAGGAAAATTAAAAGCGTTGAAGGATTGGAAGTCTCTCACCGATAAACCTTGCTCGATTACCTAAGCGATATGAACCCGCTTAGGGTGAATCCCGATCTTCGATGAGAGAAGGTGGATAACTCGATTTGGGGATGGAGATGACGTTCACGTCCCGACTACAACCATCCAAGGATGTTTGCGCCTTAGCAACCGATACACCACCTCCAACGGTACCGTCAGCGATCTTGTGGAGCACGATCAATCAAACCACTAGGGTAATTCCTCGCAAGCAATTGAGGAACAAGCAAGAACAAGTAGAACAAGCAACTCAATTGCAAATATGGAGATGAAAAACCAATCTGAACTCACAAAGTTGGGGTTCTGAATCAAGTAGAACGGATGGTCTAGTCGACACACGCGTCTACAAGGAAGTAGCAATGGCTAAACTTTCAACAAACAAAACCCAACTGTTCTTGGTGGCGGCTAAGGGGTATATGAAGGTGGAAGGATGACCACCAGGTGTTGGGGTCGTGCTCCAACCCAAGCAACGTCCCTAATAAACCCAACTTGATACGGCCCATTGGACCAAACTAAGGCGCACGTGAAGCACCTTTGAACAGAAAACCTCTCGGTAGTAATTTGGTCATTGCGGCCGTCTCAGAACAGTTAAGGACATGATTCTAGATCCATGTGAAAATAGACTTCATAAGGATTCCATGAAGTACTTGAACGCCCCAATCCGAGTCCGTATGCGACCGTGGTGAACATCACAAGTTGGAGCTGTCCGGAGTCCGAATCCAGCCCCAAAACGTGTTGGATTTGATCTCTTTCTTTCCTTGGACCAAAAGTGACGTGGTGTCCAGGTGGAGGACGTTGGGAATACTTGGATTTGGTCCCCAATCAACTTCATTAACCTTCCATGCTTTCCATATGCAATCAAACCTCCCTTGATCCATGTAAGTAATTCGAAAATGAAAATATACATTTTTTTGGTGGAGCACCAATTCATCAAATGCATCAATGATAAGCCTCATATAGAATGGTTGCACCTTTGGTATAGAAGTGATTGGCATGGTCATATTTGAGCCAATGATGTCCTCATCATTCTCCCCTTCTTGACAAGCAAACCGCCCTCGGTTTGACCTTTGTTGGAGGATGTGTTGTAGGTAAAAGTGAACCGTGCTTCCCTTCTTGATATTTATCCTATTGCATATGGGGAAAAACTAGGAAAACTTTGCAAGACATTATTAGTGTTAGTGCAGCCTCCATTTGATCAAGGTATTGTGGCCCAAAAGGATATTTCAGATTAGAGCAAATATAAACTTTATGCACCAAATATTCTCCTTTGTCATTATATTTGCCAATTGCATGAAGCTTAACAATGATTAAACCTTGGCAAACCAGAATCAAATTTAAGTTTCTCTTTTAGACAATTTAGATTACACGGAATATCAAATTCAATATAACCCAAAGTATTTAAAGAGGACAACAAATTCAGTTCATCTTGTGCACAAGTAATAGGATGAAAAATCTTATCTTCAAAGACATTTGTATGGTTCCAAACCAAAAGTATCACACTTATTTGCTACTTGTGGCATAGGAGTAAAAGAATTATCAAGACATAACTCCTCTTTATTACAAGGAACAGCAAGTAATTCATTTTGTGACAAAGGAAAATCAGTAGTGGGTTCCACGATTTGTGGCTCCTCATTAGAATGCAGAGTGCATAAATTTTGGACATTATGGGTCACATCATTCTTATTCACAGATAATAGAATCTCTTTTCCAAAGATTGAGAGCAAGACAACAATTGACCAATATGGCTATAAGAATTGCTAATGAACAAGGTATGAATTTTAGAATTGAGACCTCTCATGAACCTACTCATAACATCTTCCATGCAAATCTTAAAATATGATGCAAATCTTAAAATCATGGTAGTATGCTTTTGGCAATTCTACTATCTTGCTTCAAGTTGCCTAATTTTGCAAGCAAATAATCAGCATAATATAAGTGGAACTAATGCATCTCTAAAAGAAATTTGAAGTCTTCCCAAGATTCTAGAACTTTGTTGTGCCTACAAATGTGTTTCCATTCTAGCAAAAGCAAATTCAGTCAAAAACATTGGAGGCAATATAAATCTTTTGTTTCTCGAATGAGGTCATGCTCATCAAATTCATTATCTACTTTAGCTCCCCAATCAATGTAAGCTTTATGATCAAACTTACCATCATATACCGCCAAGTGTTGAATGACATCCGAATATGAGGGTCTAATTTCAACCACTCAAAAATCTTCAGATCACCTGTCATGATTAGTAGAAAACAAGAAACACAAAAAAATATGTATCTTCCTATCAACTACTAGGATGTGTCGGTTGTAATTCTCTCAAACTCAACTTGTTAAAACAAGCCCTTACAAGTTCTTACCAAGCCAAACAGGAGGTGACGGCAACCAACAAGTCTGCAACCATGGAATGAAGTGTATCGGTGTCAACAACAACAACACCGCTGCCAAGTCAGAGTTGAAATATGTGGAGCTATAGGTGGGCTGAAGCAAGGAAGTACTAGCACCATGTTAGTCACAAAAGCAAGCTGAATAATCGTTTCAACGGTGGTATTGTGCTGGTCCTAGGCTAAATCATGCTAGAGACGTTAGCCTAAGCACAAAGGTAGTCACCGTGGAAAAAGATAACTAGCACAAAGACGAAGAAAAATAACAGATTCACCTTCTTTCTTCTCCTTCTCTTGTCTTTTTTCTTCTTCTTTTTTTTCTTTTTTGCAGAGTTCCTAAATATTTTGTTTGGTACTATGACACCCCAAACAATAAGGCTATTGCACACACACCCTTTGAATTCAGATTTAACAACTCTTGTTATTACAAAGCAGATGCGGAAATCTCTAGGAAGATTGTGGAGTGCTCAGATCGAATTTTGTCAAGAAGGTCGATCCGTTGGAAAGAAGACAACTTCAAGTTTTCAGATTGTATTTAAACTCCCAAATCGGACATCATATGGATCCGTGGTGGTAGAAACGCAAAGAACGATGTATATGGTGATGGTGGATCTCGTGGTGACCAAAACGCACATGATAGAACTCAAAACTCTAAAGGAATAGACACTAAGACCAAGAACTTCGACACAACCGATGCAAACGAAAACTCAACAAGCCCTAACTAGCAAAGTTAGTAAAGGCTCAAAGGGTTTATAGGATTGTACAAACTAATCTACTATATTTTTTTGGCTTTTTCTGGACTAGGAAAATTAAAACAGTGAAGGATTGGAAGTCTCTCACCGATAAACCTTGCTCTGATTACCAACTGATATGAACCCGCTAGGGTGAATCCCGATCTTTCGATGAGAGAAGGTGGATAACTCGATTTGGGGATGGAGATGACGTTCACGCCCGACTACAACCATCCAAGGATGCTCGCGCCTTAGCAACCGATACACCACCTCCAACGGCTGTCGCGATCTTGTGGAGCACGATCAACCAAACCACTAGGGTAATTCCCTGCAAGCAATTGTGGAACAAGCAAGAACAAGTAGAACAAGCAACTCAATTGCAAATATGGAGATGAAAACCAATCTGAACTCACAAAGTTGGGGTTCAATCAAGTAGAACGGATGGTCTAGTCGATTACACGCTGTCTACAAGGAAGTAGTAATGGCTAAACTTTCAACAAACAAAACCCAACTGTTCTTGGTGGCGGCTAAAGGGTATATGGTGGAAGGACGACCACCAGGGTGTTGGGGTCGTGCTCATACCAAGGACGCGTCCCTAATAGACCCAACTTGATACACGGCCTTTTGGACAAAACTAAGGCGACGCAAAGACCTTTGAACAGTAAAACCCTCGGTAGTAATTTGGTCATTGCGGGCCGTCTCAGAACAGTTAAGGACATGATTCTAGATCCATGTGAAAATAGACTTCATAAGGATTCCATGAAGTACTTGAACGCCCCTAATCCGAGTCCAGATGCGACCGTGGTGAACATCACAAGTTGAGCTGTCCTGGAGTCCGAATCCAGCCCCAAAACGTGTTGGATTTGATCTTTCTTTCCTTGGACCAAAAGTGACGTGGTGTCCAGGTGGAGGACGTTGGGAATACTTGGATTTGGTCCCCAATCAACTTCATTAACCTTCCATGCTTTCCATATGCAATCAAACCTTCCCTTGATCCATGTAAGTAATTCTAAAAATGAAAATATACACATTTTTGGTGGAGCACCAATTCATCAAATGCATCAATGATAAGCCTCATATAGAATGGTTGCACCTTTGGTATAGAAGTGATTGGCATGGTCATATTTGAGCCAATGATGTCCCTCATCATTCTCCCCTTCTTGACAAAGAAACCGTCCTCGGTTTGACCTTTGTTGGAGGATGTGTTGTAGGTAAAAGTGAACCGTGCTCCCCTTCTTGATATTTATCCTGTTGTATATGGGAAAAACTAGGAAAACTTTGCAAGACATCATTAGTGTTAGTGCAGCCCTCCATTTGATCAAGGTATTGTGGCCCTAAAAGATATTTTCAGATTAGAGCAAATATAAACTTTATGCACCAAATATTCTCCTTTGTCATTATATTTGCCAATTGCATGAAGCTTAACAATGATTAAAACTTGGCAAACCGAGAATCAAATTTAAGTTTCTTTTAGACAATTTAGATTACACGGAATATCAAATTCAATATAACCCAAAGTATTTAAAGAGGACAACAAATTCAGTTCATCTGTGCACAAGTAATAGGATGAAAAATCTTATCTTCAAAGACATTTGTATGGTTCCAAACCAAAAGTATCACACTTATTCGCTACTTGTGGCATAGGAGTAAAAGAATCATCAAGATAACTCCTCTTTATCACAAGGAACAGCAAGTAATTCATTTTGTGACAAAGGAAAATCAGTGAGTGGGTTCCACTATTTGTGGCTCTACATTAGAATGCAGTGGATAAATTTTGGACATTATGGGTCATATCATTCTTATTCACAGATAATAGAATCTCTTTTCAAAGATTGAGAGCAAGACAAAACAATTGACCAATATGGCTATAAGAATTGCTAATTAACAAGGTTTGAATTTTTAATTGAGCCCTCTCATGAACCTACTCATAACATCTTCCATGCAAATCTTAAAATATGATGCAAATCTTAAAATCATGGTAGTATGCTTTTGCAAATCCTACTATCTTGCTTCAAGTTGCCTAATTTTGCAAGCAAATAATCAGCATAATATGCAGGAAACGAATGCATCTCTAAAAGAAATTTGAAGTCTTCCCAAGATTCTCGAACTTTGTTGTGCTTCTACAAATGTGTTTCCATTCTAGCAAAGCAAATTCAGTCAAAACATTGGAGGCAATATAAATCTTTTGTTCTCCGACGTGTCATGCTCATCAAATTCATTATCTTCTTTTAGCTCCCAATCAA